>JBBMKB010069845.1:0-14382 GCA_037833945.1 Alaria marginata
TAGTCATTTGACCATTGAACACGCATCCCTTTCGAGACGGAGCACCGTTCCTACTCCGAATAGAGACACCTCCAACATTTCGGCGCTCAGTATGTTTCTTCCATATATTACATTAAATTTTTTTGCATATCTTAGCTCCTTCCTGTTGGGCCGTCTGTGGCAGGGGGTGGGGGGCGTAGTCATGTGTTGCTTGCCTTAGTCGTTTTGGCCATTGACCACGCATCCCTTTCGAGGCGGAGCACCGTTCCAGGGGGGGCGGGAAAACGAATAGAAGAGGTTTGCAGGCTCAGTCAGTATATACCAGGCATGAAATCAGTTACGGTAGGATGATTAGGGTGAAGCTGCGTTTCCTTTTTTGGTTCCCCTCGTTTTTTTTCGTATTTCTGGGAATGTTTACGGGTGATCGACGCTGAATATTATGTTGTTGAAAGAAACATTGTCGGATGGCAAACACAATATTAAAAATAACGAAATTTGTTATGGAGCCGGTATGAAATTGGTCGTGGCCCTCGTTGGTATCTGGTACCAGTAGAATAAGGATAAAAGGTCTAGAGAAGGGCATATGTGGGCAGCGTACGGGAGGAGTTTCTACGCTTTTTGCAGGGAAATAAACCTACGCACTCTACCAGGTATTTCATATGTACATACTTCCGTATTTCATTTGATAAACGAAAATTGTTTGACTAATACGTACTACGTCATCGCCTGCCGAGGTTCACAGATCCCACCCGTTATCCCCATGGACTACTTGGTGCGAAGAAACAAATGGTTACGACAGAGAGCCCCCTGATACTGTTCACGGCACATTCTACGATAGAGGTTCACCATTTATTTTCTGAAGCTCCCCACTTGAGGAGCTCTATACCCTCACCGAAAAAATGATTTTGAGCAAACTGAAAGTGCAATCCGATGAACAAACCCGTGGCCCATCCATACAAAAAAGCATATTGCAAAAATAGAATGGCATTCCGACGATTTTGTGGGTTAAGGAGCCCCGTTATCCAGAAAAAAAAACGCCAAAAAAGTGCTACCTCTATCGTAGAACGCGTCGCACGTGGCTACTTTAGTGGTAGGTAGTGCTGTATTACCAACTCCATCACGTATCGATTTCGACCAGCTGGTCTGAGAATTTTAGTTTGGCAGTCTTCAACCGCCGAACCACGACGCAGGCGATCAGCGCTACTACACCCATGTTGAACAAATGAAAAGCATGTACATATTATATGTTTGTTCATTGCTAAGTTTCCTGTTGTTTATGTTTTTTTTTGTTCCTGGTGTCCGGTTTTTCTTGACGATGAAGAGGAAATTCAGAACAAAAAAACGTTCGATTAGAGTGACCTTAAGCCGCCTTTTTTCCTCACATGTCGATTTTGACCAACTGGTCGGAGAGCTTCGGGTTGGTAGACTCCAAGCGCTTAAACACGACGCAGACTATCAGCGCTACGCCCATGTTAATCAGCGTCGCGCCCCATGTGTCTTCGAGCATCGTGCCCCGCCACCTTCGCCAGAGGACACCACGTGTAGGCACGAACTGTTCGATCACTGGATCTGGTATCTGTGAACAAAAAACAAAAAAACGAGTGTCGGGTCACTGGGGGCTGCAAAGTCAGCGCCGTAGCCTCTGGTAAAAATAGTAGTGTCGAGTCACTGGGTCCTGAATCTGTGGCAAACAAAAAAGTAATCGAGTGTCGGCCTCTTGGTGTGTATGCTGTGGCTTACGGCTGTGTTAGAGCGTGGGGCGTGCAGTTTTCATTAGAAGGACTCGCGTATAACTCCACGCACGTTTTTAGGGACATACTACTTGGAATTAGTGTGGGACGTTTTTGGCTGCTGTAAGAGGGTTAGCACCTATGAAGGTGTATGCACCTACGTGCTAAAGTCGGCGCCATCCGAGTGGTTCTACAGGTAGCCTCTTCAAACCAGCATATGCTGCTGTAGTGCTGGAAACGAAACCATGAATAGATACAGTAGGCCATCGGTATATCACACGTCGCTGCGGTGACAAAATGTGACAATGATATCTGCCGTGCAGGTGAACCTTTTGTTTTTGCTCGTTAGGCCAACTCTTATGGGAGCCGAAATCGGAAAACAAAACAGGATTTCCCCTTTATGGTGTTGAAACCCACACAGTCGCTGGAACTTTGTTTTCGTGAACCGCAGCAGCATAAAACTGTGTTTTCCTGAGACAGCACCTACCGACGCCGATGATTGCCAGCCCCACAGGGCACGAGATGACGCGAAACCTTCGAGGCCGTATGCTCCACTGCTCTGAGATTGTTCGCTGCTAAGTTGGAGGGCCGTTGATGCTGTGTGACTGGATTTCTCGCTCGAGACGTGAGAGCCGGACCCATTTCTCGACTTGGCACCGAACATTCTCAGAACAGTGGAGCATACAGCCTCGAAGGTTTGACGTCATCTCGTGCCCTGTGGGGCGAGGCATCATCGGCGGCGGTAGGTGCTGTGTGCGGAAAACACTGTTTTTATTTGTGTGCAGTCATCGGAAAAGGCCCATACCTACCGACGGCGCTGCCCTGGGGTTTCTACACGATAAAGGGAAATCTTGTTTTTTTTTTCCTGGCGTCGTCTCCCATAAGCGTTGGCCTCACAAAACAAAGAATGTCGGCCGCCTTGTGGTTGGTGACTTGCCCTTGCCGAGTGTCGCCATCATACATCAAACCACCCCACTCATCGTGACGAGCGGCCAAAACAACGATGAGTGGGTGCGGTCTCATCAAGCGTGTATTCATAGTAAAAGCGTGCAGCTGTACGTCTATCAGTATGCTGCGTGTGTCTCACAGCTCGGTGCGCGTACCGCCCCCCTACCCAAGCTGTTCCGACTGCTTTTATCTCTAGCAAACTTGCCGATCATACCCAAGCTGTTCCGACTGCTACTATCAAACTTGCCGATAAGACCCAACGAACACAATCAGACCAACCGGGTGCCAGTATACACTGACAATGGATAAGTTTGTCCGTAGACGTGGTGACGGCCCCCGAAAATGTAGCAACGGACAAAACGCGGTTTACAGGTATAGAGAGAATGAGGCATGTCTGCATTGGGGATCTGCGTCAGACGTACTTACGGCCTCCACAACGCAGAAACAGTAACAGACAAAACGCGGTTTATTGGTAGAGAAAACGGGGAGCCTCTAAAAGCAGCTCGGTGCTGCACCCGTATTCGTGCAGCGCAATATAGTCAATTTAAACCTTGCTCGTCGGCCAAGACCCCAAGCCTACCCCAACCATAGCCATAACCCTAGCTCTAACTTCAACCCTTGGAGAGGCTCGAGGTCAGCAGGGGTGGTCGCAGGCTCCGCCGCATGTTTCGGTGGCGGCCGGCCGAAAGGCCAGCCTCGACCAAGCCGGCCGCTGCGGACGCGTTCTACGATAGAGGTATTAATAGCACTTTTTGGCGTTTTTACTCTCTGAATGACGGGGCTCCTTAACCCAAAATCGTCGGAATGTCGTTCTATTTTTGCCGTGTCCTTTTTTTGTACAGATGGGTCACGGGTTTGTTGATCGGATTACACGTTCAGCTTCCTAAAAAGCAGTTTGTTCGGTGAGGCATACGTAGAGCTCCTCAAGTGAGGAGCTTCAGAAAAAAAATGCTGCACCTCTATCGTAGAATGCGTCTGCGCTGCACGACTGCGGGTGCAACGCCGCGCTGCGTTTGCAAGCTACCGAGAGAAAGAGGCATGTCTGCGTCAGGGGTCTGCGTCAGAGTGGAAGCTTTTACACATACATGAGGACTCCAGTCTTCGTGGGGAAGGCGTCGCGTGTAGGATAGCAAACCCGCGCCGAGCGCGAGCGAGTCGAGGAATCTTGCTGAGAACGTGAGCAGACATAACGTGTTCATCGTCGCTGGGTTCGTCAACCAGGGCACAAATTTGGAGTCATCCCACGGGAGGGGTGCAGCAAAAAGTTCCTGGGCTCCTGACATGAGGAGCTCAATATCTCACCCGAAACATGATCTCCATGATTTTCGTTCGCGCAACCCGATCAACATGCCTATCCGCTAGTCCAAAAACAAGTACACTCGTAAAATTATCATACTAACTGGTAGTTACTCACTTCAGGAGCTCAACCGGTCAGGAACGTTTGACCCCAAAAAGTGTAACCCCTACCGTGGGATGACTCTATGGTCCTTTTCTTTCACACTCGCCCCCCCCCCAAGTCGTGTTTAGAGGGGAGGGGGGGGGGGGGGGGGGGGGGTCGGAGAGAGCTACCGAAAGTCGGGGTTCCGATTTTTAAAAGGGTAGACAGTACAAAGTGACAGATTAGAGCATCATTAAGCTGGCAGGCAGCCTTGATGTGCGGTCTACCGCGCTGATTGAAAACATCCCACAACTCGTCGATCTTGTGTGTCGGTGGTACCGCAGCGAATACGCTGAAAGCAGTTGGCTCGATTGTTGCTGTTGGCCGTTGGGCTCAGGTGCGGTAGCTTCCTTTCGTGATAGGCTCAGATACGTGTGCCAAAGAACCTACCGTAGCCTTCCAACACCCCATTCTCGCACTAACAGCAGCATGACCGGTAATGCCTTGTAGACGAGAAATTGGGGCGTTAAGGCACAGTCAGGGGTTTGGGCACGCAAGGGGTACCAGTTCATGCGTGATATATTACGACCCCGTGCACATTCCGCGCAGCGGTAGATTCTACACACACGGTAGAGCACGAGTAGTGCTCAGTATACTGCACTCGAAGTGGAGACATCAGTAACACCCGTACGAGCAGTAGCAGACAGCGATTCATTAACGAGTTTGCCAACGAGTATCAGGTAACCCTCGAGGCATCTGGTACTATTTCACCCCTGAAACCAGTATCATTAGTGGAGAACATTCAACAGCACCGCTTGTTTATGCGTATACCTGTTATTACGGGGGAACGTAGTGAATAGGGCCTACTGTTTATACAAAAAAACTATATATTTCCCTGTTTTTACGAGCAATATTTGGTTCTGTTTACTATGGTCCCCCGTAATAAACATTTTGAAACTATCGCCCCTAAAACCAGTACCACCAGTTCGTAGTGCAGTGGTCATTCAACGATACCCCCGCTGTGCCTCGTCCAACTGCCGCTGGGCATCGACTCCTTTGATCTGTTTCACCCATGAAACCAGTACCAGTACTGTAGTGAAGAACATTCAGCGTTGCACTTGGACGCGTTCTACGATAGAGGTAGCATTTTTGTCGTTTTTATTTTCTGGATGACGGGGCTCCTTAACCCAAGATCGTCGGAATGTCATTCTACTTTTGCAATGGGCATTTTTGTATAGACGGCCCACGGGTTTGTTCATCGGATTGCATTTTCAGTTTGCTCAAAATCATTTTTTCGGTGAGGTTATAGAGCTCCTCAACTGAGGAGCTTCAGGGAAAAAATGGTGAACCTCTACTGTATCGTAGAATGTGTCCTTTCTGTATTTCGCCCTACTCCTGTTGAGCTACGACTCCTTTGATATATACCATGTATGGTGATGCCACCCCCGAAACCACAGCAGCAGTATCATAGTACCAGGTCGTAGTGAAGAACATTCAACGATGCCCTTGCCATACAGTACTTACAGCTGCAACTCCTTTGAAATACTGTACGACGAGTATAACATGGTTATCAGTGGGACAGTCGCACGCTACATATATTTACACCACCGCACCTCGAGTGTCAGGAGCGTCTCGGCCTTCACACGCAGCGCCTCCTCGGCGTCGATTCGTGAACGACTCCAAAAACCAAAAATAGGTATATATACCAGGTACCTGGTACCGGTATATGTTTATCAGGGTTCTGGCATGTTGCTTACCCCTAAACCTCGTGAAGAACATTCATTCAACGATGCCCTTGCTACTCGCATGCTTGCGGCCGAGCAGCAGCGGCCCCCTTGATATATGTTTCACCCCCTGAAACCAGTACGTACCAGTATAACAGTGAATAGCATTCAACGATACCTTTGCTTATGCTGTACTTCGTCCTACTGCCGCTGAGCTGCGACATTTTTGAGATACGAGTACGTCGTACGAGTAGTGTGAGAACATCATCATGGGTAATCGGCGGGAGGGTTGCACGCCATGTGTACGCCGCCTTACCTCGGGTGTGAGGAGCGTCTCGGCCTTTACGCGAAGCGCCTCCTCATCGATCGGGTCCCACGCCGTCGGGCACGGGAATCCGCCCTTGCCGCGCTTCACCGCAGTCTCCCACGCCCGCCTCCTTCTGTTCGCGAAGCGGGCGCCCCCTCCTCTAACCGCCAAAATACCACCACATGTGTCAGCAGAGACGAGTCGTCCCCGTAGCAGCAGCGATGATGATGAGTCGTCCGGTTTTCCTAACATTGTGGTAGGCCATAGCAGTTTGTTTGTTGCATCGGGGAGGCAGGGCTGAGGGCTCCGGCGGCTGCTGCTGCGGTGGTCGCCGTGGTGGGTTGGTGATGATCCTGAGGAGGATGGCGATACGCATTCAGCGCATGTGTCGAACGATGATGATGCTGGTGATGATGCTGGTTCGACGAAAAAAGCGAAACAATTTGAGCAACTTGTGCACACCAAAAATGTCGTTGCAAGTGGTACCACGAGACGAAAGGTTTGGATGGGCCACCGCATGATGTTAGAGTAGGGCGTGGTTGATTGCCTGCCGTGCCCACTCTCCGGCCGAGGGAGGGTGGACTCTCTCTCTCTCTCGCCAGCGGCAGGGTGGTGTGGGGTGCTTGAGGCGCCGCCTCGTACTCTTCTACGTAGAACGTAGATCCAGTACTGCGGTACATCTACGAAATTCCCAATATGGACGTAAATGTAAGGACCGTTTGACAGTATATCAATCATAAAACGATCTCTACATTTTCGCCTAAAGTGGTATAGCGTACTGCTCGTCGGTATTGTAGGTGTACTGTCCGTCGGTACGATTCAATGCACATCCGTCAGTACTGTATACCTGGTACACTCGTGTATTTCAAAGACGTCAAGGATTAGAACCGATATGTCAGATGACGGTAAAAAAACAAAATTGACCCGTCAAGAAATCTCTATAATATTTTTAGTGTAATGTTTCCCTTGACGGCCGTCCATCCGTCAAGAGGAAAGAGTCCCGTCAACCATTCAAATTATCCGGCATCTCGGCACATCGGGATATCGGGACAATAAAACGGGATATCGGGACAAAAATCGGGACATCGGAGATCGGGGAGATTCTAGATGAGGCGGGATATATACCGTTTCGAATGAACACGAACCCCTACCAAAAAACGCCTTCGAAACCAAAATTTTCCGCCGGGGCTTCTTTGTGGGTTGTGGGAGCCAGTTTTTTCTTGTACGTAGGCACCGACACTCGCACACTCGCACATCCCATCACAAAACAGGATCAGCTCCGAGGATTGCCAAAAGCTAGCACCATCTCCAACTTTCTCTCTTCCACGGCTTACTCCACGGCCTGCACCATGGGTGAGTTGGCCCGAACGCGTGGTACCCGTCGTCATGTCGTCGATGATGTCTCTCGAAGTGCTGCGGCTGCAGATGCTGCTGCTGCTGCTGCTTGACAGATGATCTATCTGCTGCTGTGAGGCCTTGTGAGCTATGGTCAACCATTTTTTGGGGTAGAGCGTCGCCTGAAGCCGAGTCGGATAGACCTCTCTCTGTGCGTGCGTGTGTGATTACTCAGAGAAAGCTGTGCGTTTTGCTGAACCAGCACCCCGGTGTGTCCAAGCGCTGGCTACTGTTGCTGTTGCAGTCGAGACGGGTTGCTGGCTGTCTCGCCGAGGTAGTAGGTGCGGCTGCCCTTGCTTATGAATGTGCGTTTTTCGCTTGTTGTCATGAACATACACACACACGCATCAGCGGGGAAATTCTGTGTGACTCTTAGGTGTCGCTGCCGGCGTGTGGTAAAGCATAAGTCTGTGACTTTTCTCTCAGCTGGTGCCGCAGCTGTTATGCTGCTGCTGTGGGACTGCTGCTGCTGCTGCGTGTTGGTTGTGGTGCAGTGCCGCTTGTACAACTGCTCTGTGCTGCTCTACTGCTCTGTCTTAATATACTGTTTCAGAGAGTGTTTTTCCAGTTTTTCGGTATGTTTTTGATCACTCGATCATTCACCACATGAGCCGACCACACCAGCAGCATTTTTCTACGCGCTCTCAATCATCACATGTATGCAGCCGATCAAATGTCTCACCGACTATCCTCATCGTCACTCACAGCAGCAAACCTCGGCCAACTTTGCTTCTCGTCTCTCAAGCAAAGCACCCAACCCAGGTAAATTAGAATCCTTGCGGTGGTATTATGGCGTATTAAGAAAACCCGAAATCCGCCGACCTCCGACTCGCCGACATGTTGCGCTCACACTTTATCTGGTACTCCTGTGTTGTTCTCATACATCGACGGCTGATGTTATTTATACCTTCTTCATAATTAACTCGCATACTCTTATGAATAGTCCGAGTCTAGTGTATGGGTGAGTTTGTCTTGTGTGTGTGTTTTGTTCTTGCTGCAGCCCATCTACATCCAGCACCCCCAGTGACCTTGCCGATGCCTCATCACAAAGGACGAGACAGATATATATACCTCGAAAATACCCTGATTGATACAGGTAGTCGTAATAATAACAGGGGATTTGGTAGGATTATTAGGCCGTACTTTTTGTGGCGTCTCGAGTCTCCGAGATGCGGCATATCATACCGGGAATAATCCCGACGCACGCACCAGCAGCCGCTGTCCCGTCGTGGGTTGGTATTAATAGTTGACCTTTTTGCATGATGGAAGTTCGCTTTATCCGCTGTCCAGCAGCAACACCACCGTGCACCCCATCTATTTCCTTGCATCATCCTACTATTAATAGTTTCTACGTGGGTGTTGTTGTTGTGGGCAATCCTGGGGACTCGTTGATAATGTCATCAAATCATCATGTTCCATCATTTTATATTATAAAAAAATATGAAAACACTCCAGCTCTGTGGAAATATAACGGGAGTTGGTTGCGAGTTCCAATCTTTCTTTTCGTATGTTTTCTCCCAACTTTCGGCATTCGGTAGTCGGTACACATTCGGTAGTTCGGTATCACACAGCAACACAGCAGTACCACAGGGATTTTTGCACCAATAGACTGCTTGTTGCTGCAGTCTGCGTATACAGTACGAGTGGTATAGGCCCGCCAATAAGAAACTGTCCTATAATAAACTAAATGCTCACTTTTCAAGGGACGCTAAGAAAGAAGGACTCGTAAGAACTCGTGTTCACCGGCGAGCACCATACTAAATCCTATATACAACCTATCCTCAAGGTTGCTCAAGGTTGATGGAAAAATAATAAACTGAGGCTCAGTCGAACTACAGGTAGATGTTTCTTATTGGCGGGCCTATACTGTATACGTACAATACGTATCGTGTATAAGTGTTGCAGTCGTCTTTGTGCTGTTCTGCCGAGGCGAACGAGCGGCCGAAAAAGCTTCATGATCTTGCTCTCCTCGTGCTCTCGTGCTTTAGACTGCTGTCCCTTCAGTTTTGAGGCCGTTGGTACTTGCAGTACAGGCATGCTCGTGTACGTAAAATACGTGTCTTAACCCTACGAACTACTGTGGTGCTGCTGTATACCACGTATATATGATATAAGCTTATACAGTATTATATTATTGGTGGTGTTTTTGTTGCGGGCGATCGTGGTGAAACCTTCAGTCAGTTGACTACTACGTCGGCAGCTGTCGTTAACAATGTTTTCATCATTATATTATACACATGATACGAGAAGCAAGATTTTGTTAAAATATGTATAGGAGTTGTTGTAGTTGACGTGTTGATGGTGACTTTACGTCGGTCGGCGGCTGTTTTTCTTACGAATGATTTATTTACCACTAGCAACCAGATTATCGGAATATTCTTTGATATTCTGCTGCTGTAACTTGCTGCGGACTCCTCTCCCCTCTCTATATCTCTCCCTCTCTCAACTCTCAAGGTATGATTCGTATATATCATATATACGACGAAGATGTATAATCTGATCAGGAATATGATACAAGCTGACGAGTACAACAATAGTTGAGGGATGCTGTTACCGGTCCCGTTTCACGAACGGTTCACAAAATGTGTCCCTCTAATATCTATTGCCTACCAGGTACTTTATATTACGAGGCGCTCAAAAAAAGTGCAGTCCTTGAAGGTTTGGCAACAGCCCCTGAATAGAAACGCCTCCGTAAATATGGTGGAAATCCCAATTTTTTTAGTTGAGGGATGCTGTTACCGGTCCCGGTTCACGAACGGTTCGCAAAATATGTCCCTCTAATATCTAATGCCTACTATATATTACGAGGCGCTCAAAAAAAGTGCGGTTCTTGAAGGTTTGGCAACAGCCCCTGAATAGAAACGCCTCCGTAAATACGGTGGAATACCCAATTTTTACCGCATTCTCAATGTAGGGGATGATAGCGACCCACCCTTTACGTACCGCAAGGTTTTGCGGTAGTAGCGGTCCTTAGGGTGCTGTTTTCACGATATGCTCATGTTGCGGTATTGTCTATTATCGATAGTTTCGCGGTCAAATCATGCCGTGAAAAGTGTTTACAACAGCAGTCAGCAGTACAATGTCTGATCTCACGAGCAAAGATGTGCCTCCACGCGTATTTTATTGGATTTTTCCCTCCTCCTTGACCCTTTACAAGTGCACCCTCGTTTTTGGGAAGGAAATTCTTGGAAATTGTGTAGGATATTTTTTTGCGGCGGTGAAAGGGTTATTATCATTAGTTATTCACCACCCCCGCCTTGGAATAAATTACGCCTTTTTGACGTTCGTTGGACGAGAGGAAAGCGGGGAACTTTGGTTGAAAAGCTGAAAAATACCGTTTCCCGGAAAGTTGTTGTCGGCCGAGGAAAAAATACCCATCCCTGTCATATATTATACCTGATATATTATTAACAGTTAACCCCCTGTAGAACTGCACCCATGCTTTTGGGACAAATGACTCGAAATTGGTGTGGGATAAGTTTTGCAGCTGTAAAAAGGGCAAAAGTACTGGCCGAAGAACAAGCACTACTACCGCGGACTACAAGAGGGAACACAAATACCTAACTAAGTGGTGTGGATATTTTACCGTAATTGCGCTTGCCCCCCTGATCGCGCTTAGCACCCTGATCCCTGATCCCACCCGGTCCAGAACCCTCCAGACTGACCCTCTGGGTACATAATCAGCCGATACCAAGGGCGCTCCACCAACACACCTTGCCTGGACACACGAGGAACAAACACAACAACAGCAGTACGGTAAACTGGGGAAAACAGAATACGACCCTGCCTAAATGTTTCCACATTTTAGGCTGACCCCGCTTGGCTCCCCGCTCCCTGATCGGGCTTGGTATGTACCCTGACCCCACGCCGACCTACTACTACTGTAGTCGGGGGCTCCCAATAGTGCCGGCATGTGCCAGCCCAATATACCGGCACTATTCAGGGCACCGGCACTATTGGGAATAGGGTTACTTGTTCCTTATTAGAGGGTTACTACAGGGAGTTCCGGCCGTGCCAAGCGATTTCACCGGCACTGTAGAGAGAAGTCGCACTATTCAACCGGCACTATTGAGAGCCCCTCACTGTAATCCCACCCGCGGACCTGAACCCTCCAAACCGACCCTGGATACACACAATCAGCCGCCTCCAGGGCCCGCCACGCCACTACACCTTTGGTTCCACGCCGATGGCTACAGCCAGCCACATCGAGAACATCGAGGCAAAATCGCGCGAAATCAAGTTCGTAGAAACTTGCTGTCGAACCGGTTGTAACGAAGGGCCCTCGTCTCGTGGAAGGAAAGGCTCCCGAAACATGGTTGATGTTGTATTTTCGATTTTCGATCCGTCGGCCCGTCCAAGCGTAAGTATTATGAAAAATGACCAAAAAACACAAGTACGACGTCGTACGCGCTTGAAAGACCACCTGATTTCCTCCGTCGAAACTATTAATAGGTCATAGTGCTTGCTCTATGATACCTGGTACCTCGTATATATGATTGGCGCTATTTTTAACAAAAATTCCCCGTCGAAATATCAAAAACTAACCGTGGGTAGATTTACGCGATTTTCCTCCGCGATGTTAACTGCTGTACAGTTCCACGAATATCCACAAGAATATTACTATTAATACATGAGCTCATCAGCGCCTAGAAACAGAACTACAGCCGACGACTTGTGGTCAACTTATGTATCTGGCATGATATTTCATACCTGGTACCTGGTATGGTATAATACACCTACAAGAGTAGGCTACTGCTGTATGCCCGCGAGGTGCCAGGTAATGAAAGAAATATCTCAAAATATTTCCGATTGCCGATCGTCCATGGTATATGAAGATCGTTTTACAGGGTAGATTGCACATGAGAAAAGCATGCCCGGTATGATACCATGGTACTGGTAAGTGCATACATGCCAGGTACTGGTATAGGATATTGAAATATGGAGATGGAGATAATTTATGAAGTTTAAACTTGTGCGCTTGTGTCGTTCATATGGCACATACAGTACGCGACAGCAGTTAAGAACCTCCTATTTTGGCCAAGGCTCGCGGATTATTGTGATGTCAACGTTGACCACAGGCTCTTAAAGTCTAATAAATAGGATTTAGAGTGGCGTCCTTGCTGAGCACAAAGGCTTAGCTGAAACTCCTAACTGCCAAATTCTCAACACATGCCGCCTACTGTATTACACCATACCGTGTTTGATAACGTGCAGGTTATCACACACCGTCGCTCGGACGAATTTCCATGCTGAGTTTCCTGACAGCATTGGGGAGAATGCAAACACAGAGCGACTCAGCTACGCGCCCATGGAAATGTTGACGAGTAATTTCCGCAATCTGCAATTTCCGTGTGTTCCCCGCACGTTATGGAGGATAAAACATTGTCTCGAAAATTCATCCCGAAGGTGTATTATCTTGCTTATTCTAATACAGCAGTACATGTTATAATTATGAAAAAGGTATAACATCAGTCGTCGACGTATAGTCAACCAACTGAGGGTTTATTTTTGCGAATATGTAGGATTGGCACAGCCGCCAGATCTTGTCCCCCTCAAAACGGCTTTCGTAGTTTCCGCGCGCAGATTGATTAGCATCACCCTGTTGACCCTGGTACTACAGTAGCTATTCCGGAGGACCATGGTAATCAGAACCCACGAGACACACAACAACCTATGTATCCCCCCGTTTTTAGTCTCCGTAGTTGGTCCTGATTGCTAATAAGATGTTCCCCCTAGCTTGTACTAAGGGGAGTCGTCAACCTCTATTCTTGATGAGGACATACACGCCCCGTAACACGCGCGATCAGAGTATCACACACAGCTTGCAAAGATGAGTTCCGACGAAGTGCGGCGGCACCCCTTCTTTCGCCGAGGACACCGGGGTCTGCTATGGGGTATTTTCGGCGCAGTTTTTTCGATAAAAGTAAAAACGGCAATGACCTCCCATTTTAATTTTCGAGTTGGGGGGCGTGGCACGGTCGCTCGGCCGCGGGAGTTTGGGTGGCAGTCGGGAGAGCCGGTTTCCCGCAGGGTATACTTAAACCGAATAAGTCTCGGAGATCCATGGGGACGTCAACACGCTAGCGTGTTATATGATAAGGAATACTGTGTGTGTTTTCGTCCCATTTTTTCTGGGCGCCAGATGTTTGAACGCACCAACCGGGGTGGTCACACAGGGGGAAGGTAAACACAGAAGATTTCTCTCCACCTTTCCTCCTGCGGTTCTTGCCTTAATTTTTATCGCGAGAGGGGTCCAGCCGTCCCTTTCCCTCGTCAACATGTTAGAGTCGAATTTTGTATATTACGTTACTGCCACTGCTGCCGAGGTTTGCTGCAGGGGGGGGGGCGTGCACGGTCGCGCGTCCGCGGGAGTTTGGGTGGCGGTCGGGAGAGCCGGTTTCCCTCGGGGTATACTTAAACCGAACAAGTCTTGGAGATCCAACCGGACGTCAACACGTTAGCGTGTTGTATGATAAGTTTTATGGCGCGTTATCAATTATCGTAGGTAAGCCTAGAGAAATACAAGTAAAAACAGATAAGTACACAGTATAAGTATAAGCAAATTTAGATACCCAAACAAAACATAGATACACGCCAGGTACAATGCGATGACGTTTTTATTGCGGGCGTTCCGAAAACAAACCCTCAGTTAGTTGACTATACGTCGACGGCTGATGTTATACCTTTTTTCATAATTATATGATAAGGAATACGACGTTACTGTCACTACTGCTACCACTACGGCTACACGGCTATCACTATACTACTCTAGTACTTCCACCGTTCCTTTAACCTTCCTTTTATTTACAATCGCTTGGTTTGGATTGATGTGTTTAGGTTAGTTTCGACTAACTGTGGTTTCGGATTGGCCGTTTTCCTTCCACGCCCCCCCCCCCCTCTCCCTACCCGACACGTGCTCCG
>JBBMKB010069856.1:0-14380 GCA_037833945.1 Alaria marginata
GAAGTGACCCGACCCGTGAAAATCTCTGTCAGGGCCTTTAACGGGTCATGACCCATCCCGCGGGTCGGGTCAGGAGGTTTGCAAAATATCGCGGGTCGGGTCGGAAGGTGTTCAAAATCTCACGGGGCGGGTCGGGTCGGGAGGTTTTCAAATCTCACGGGTCGGAACGGGTCATCCTGACCCCGACCCTCGAGAAGTGACCTGACCCGTGAAAAGTCCTGCGAATTTTGCCTGACGGCATACCACTCTGTCCGGAAATATAAGGTCCGTTTGATGGTAAATTTGAAGACAAAAAGGTGCTTATATTTACGGACAGTGGTAGTTGGGACCACGAAGGGTCTGGCTGCTTTCCTTGCCTTGGTCTTTATCATGCCAAACAGCGACGGCGGCAGCAAAATCGTACCCTCTCAGCGCGGCAGTCCCTCCTATTAATAGTATTAATAGTATTAATAGTATTAATAGTCTCAAACCCACGTGCGGGTGTGCGACGCTACAATGGCCATTTCTTGTTTTTCTACAGTAGTTTCTATTCGTTTCGGACGTGCGAGCAAACACTGCAAACACTATTCATATTAATAGTTCTATTTTCGGTTTTCTGTTTCCCAGCTCATCGTGTTCTACCCTGGTTGAATTCGACCATTCGAATACCAGGTACTATTATATTGCTCGTACTGGAATCTCGACCTCGCAGCTTCGCAGCTAACCGGCTTGATCGAGTGTCGGGGCGAGCGTTTGGCAGATGCCTCGGTAGGGCCGACCTGTATATAGAAAAGTACATAGCATCTCGACCTCGCAGCTAAACGGTTGGAGTGTCGGTGCCAGCTTACCATACGATACCGACAACAAAAAAACACCCTTAGGAAATAGTACGCGGTCTCTGTATCACGCCGCGCACAGTCCATACGATGATACTTGAAATGCTGCACGTTTTTCCTAGACAGTTCAAATGGCCGCATTTGTCGCAGTTTACGTAGGCATACTATAATCAAGTAAAATAAGAGGTAAGATTCCTTGAATTTGATAGAAAAATCTGACAAAAATCACAAAAATCACAAATACCACACAAATAACAAAATAACAGAATTCACAATGTTATTAGCTCTAGAGCTGCAGCATGTACAGTAAGCAGCCCTCCGGCCTATTTGTTGTTTTAATTCTCAAGCTGTCCAACAAACAAAATCCACCCAATAGAACCCCGCTTCGTGAAAAATGCAAAGAACACCCAACCTGATGCATTGAGCTAGTCTATCCACCGCTTTGCATCGTCCCAGAGTACTTTTTCTCTACGTACAGACGGTGCCTGGCTCTCATTCAGGCGCACGAATTTCGCCCCCACAACATCATCAGCGCGTATGTATGTGTTCCGTATCAAAACCTTTCTACTGTGTACTGTATGAAACCATGAGCACTACGCGCCTCAAAAAGTTCCGTGAAATCTCGGCGCGCTATGTGTGTTCACGTGCGACAACGTCTGCGGCAGCCCCTTTTACAGTACCGTGATGGGCGGGACTTACGCTTTCTTGACACGACTAGAACGTGGCAAGAGAACGACCCCCCCTTGCTCCATGGGAAAATGCAACATCGAGAAATACAAACACCCTTGCTACGGGAAAACGACGAGAGACAGCCAACCGTAGCCTACTGCACTCGATCGCCAAAATTCCCAGCAAAAGTCGTGACACTTCCGCAAATGAGGCATCGGCACGATAATCCGAAGAGTCTCTTCGAAAAAGCGCAAGTCGCTTACAGGAACGCGAAACGGAAAACGTCAGAAAGTTGTGCGAAAAGGGTAATTCATGAGCTGTATGTGACAACGCGCCCTGTCCTCTATTTCGCCACGATTGTCACCGCTGTCAGCAGCATAGGTGCTGAGACCGCAACACAAGGAACTCGTCGACTTCATTGCGTCGCTTCAGGCAACGGGTGGTTTGCAGCGCCAGATTCGAAATACGATGAACAAAAAACACGCCCCGTGAATGCGAAGGAAACCCTGCTTAGCTGAACCCTTTCAGAATCGCAAAACTTATCCTACACTGATTCCAAGTGATTTCGCCCCCAACTCTGGGTGCAGTTCTATAAGGGGAATAAAGGGGCCCCTTCTCGTTTCCCACCCCCACTGCTCTTTCTCAATTGCTTCAACAACCTAATTCTTACATCAACGGCACAGGGAAGGAATAAGCCGTAGGGATGAGACACCAATCCATTCAACAAAAACACAACAAGAAACACTATTATTATACAGTACATGGCATCCACTAAGAAGACGAGCACTAACAAACACTACAGCAGTGCAGGACACCCACTAAGAAAAGGGGTACTAGGAAAGCCAGGCTGAGATTTACAAGAAACTAAGAAATTCGGAAGTCGTAATACTGAAGTTAATGGAGAGCGCAACCATTCTCAAACAAGAAATTCAGCCTGGACCAGCCGTCCTGTTTGTTCTTATTATTACTATTAATAACATTAATAGGTGTCTAAGTACCAGTATACTGTACTGCCAGTATATATATACCCGGTATTTTGCCGGTATACCCAGTATATTTTGCCAGAACCAGTATATTGCCAGAAAACCCAGTATATTTCGCCAATACCAGTACACTGCCAGTATACCCAGTATATTTCGCCAGTACCAGTTTCTCAGAGACACCAACCAGTACCTCAGAGTACCTTCAGATCCCTACTGCGTCATGCCCAGCTTATCTCTCCAATACCCCGCCGTTTGCCGCCGGAGATACGCCGGGGCACCCCTCCCCGCCCACCCACTCGCACCGCCCCCCAAATCTCCTCGACCCGAAGCTGCGGCTGGAACAGAAGCAGTGTCCCACGATGACAGTGGATCTGAGTGCCTTCGCCAGGCACTATCCCTGACTAGCAACTCCTCGACATCTTGCTCATTCTCAGGACTAGCAGCAGTAGACCCAACGAGGCCGGCGCTGCCACCGCAACCCGTCAGCGGCACAACCCCCCCATGGCTAGCAGCGGCAGAGACGACTCGCTGGAGCAAGCGTTGCCTCTGGTAAAACATCTCCTCGTCGTTCGCCAGGTCTCCGCTGCTACCGCGGCCGTCACCGCCGCCGCCGCTACCACCGCCATCCGCAGCCTCCAGCTGAGTCTCCGGAGGGGGCGGGGGCGGCGGGGGGGACTCTACTCGGTCTGGCGGGTACGACAACACCTCGGCCGCACGACCATGGCCATGCTGAGCACGACCATGGCCATCCTGACCGACATTGCCCCCAACACCGACATCAACCCCACCCCCCCCAATTAGCGTAACCGAGTTGGCCCGCCTGCGCCGAAGATCACTAACACCAAGAGAACCCCTTCCCTGCGCTATAATATCGGGGTTGAGCATTGCACCCAAATCCAGCGAGCTTGCCCGCGCGCCTCTCGCCTGGCTCGACCCCCCCGCTGCTCGAAGCTCAGCGTGACCACTGCCAGCATCAGCCTGGCCAGTACCGGCGTTGCGGAAGTAGATCCCCTCGATCGCCGCGGCCAGCCAGGTCCCAACAACGGCCGGAGGGACAGCGGCGCCACTGTCAGCGGAAGGCGCTCGCGCTATCGCAAAGCGCCGTTCCAGCTCAAATCGGCTGTCAGCCGCCATCTCCGAGGGCAGAGTAGGAGCCGACCTCGATCGCCGCTGCTGCGGCCGCTGATGCTGCTGCTGCATCAGCTGCTGCTGTATTAGGGATGGCCCCAGAGGGGCCCCATCGCTGTGTCTGTACGGGGGCTCCCCCTGAGGTTGGGGAAGGCCGTACCTTGGAGCTACTTCGGCCGAAGAGCGGGGAGGAAAATTCGAATCGAGGAAGAGCTCACCCGGAAATGAACTCCCGGCTCGCGAGTTAAACGACAGCGACCGGCCGGTATCATCCAGTGGCGCGATAGTGTCCAGCGTAGTAGACGCCCTGAGCACGGACGAGCTCGTGATGTCGCCGGAAGAGCCCACAAAAAGCGGGTGCTCCCCCAACCCCCGGTCCACCGCCACCCTCGCAGCCTGGGCGCTCTTCAAGTAAGCGAAGCAGTCTTTTCCACCGGAGCTGTCCCCCTGCCCCGACCTGTCCTCGCCTCTCCATCTCGCGGCCCGGTTGCTGGCGGACGTTTCACTCAAAACAGACGCGGCTTCCACGCAATTGAAGCGCGCCTGCTGATCAAGCGACATTCGAGCCGCGCCACCACCTCCTGACGACAAGCTGCCGCCCCTCCCTTCGCTCAGAATCGGCGAAAGCCCGCGGTTGCCACCTCGATACTGCTGCTGCTGCTGCTGCTGCCGCTGCTGCTGCTGTTGTCGCTGCTGCTGCTGTTGTCGCTGCTGCTGCTGCTGTTGCTGCTGCTGCGGCGTCGCCCGTTCTGCGCTTGAACGCGTGTACTCCCCACCCCCATCTCGTCCCTCCTCGCTCCCCCCGTCTAACTTCTCGGAGGAAGCTCGATTCTGCGCGCTAACCGGGCTAGCGCTAACACCCACGCCACCCCCCCCTCCTAGCGAAACACGCCCAGGGTGCGTGAGAGCACCCATGACCGGGCTAAGGTTTGGGCTGCCGAAAAACGCGGGTGCCGCAGACGTTTCACCCCTCCCTTCCGCGAGGGGCCCGCTAGCGCCAGGGTCTCGCTGGGAGCGGGCGACCGGAGATTGCCACAAGGGGGGCCGGGAACATCTCGGAGCGCAGAGAGTTTTGCGACCTGTGACGCAGTTTGAAGCAGACGTTGCGTGTGCGTGGGAAAAGGGTGCGACACACGTTAGCTTCGAAGGAAAAGGTGTTACGGTTGAAGGAAAAGCAAGCGTGGTGCATCAAACAGACTTGTCGTACTCGTAGGGTTATCGAGCCACGCTTTTGGGAACAAACTACACGAACTTAAGGTAATATATACCTGGTATGTGTTTTCAGTGTAAGAGTGTGTTTGCGCAGAAGAGTTTATACCAATATATTTTGCAGGCTCTGAAAAATGTAAATTTCTTTCCCATCATAATTTTGTTGTGCTTACGCAGGAGAAACTCCAAAACTGACTTCACAAACCCTTTGTGCCGCATCAGACAGGGGAGCGGGGGGGTGTACTCAGTTCATGCATTGCCGCAGTCGTGTGACCATAGGCTCACGCATGCCTACAATGCCGGGACGGAGCATTTTGGGTTTTCCCCGACCAGGCAGGCATCGCGTGCACTAAGCGCTCAGAGCCGTGAGGTGTTCGGCGAGGGGTGAATACATAAAAAGCCGAGAAAAAAAGCAGCGTAGAAACAGCAACCCAGCAACGGCGGCGGCAGAGTTGCCCGCAGTCCGCAGTGCCACCGCTGTCATCCTAAGACAGCAAGCAGCAGCAGCACAGATAGCAGCAGCCAGTTGCAGCAGCAACAACAGCAAACAGCAGCAGCTGAGCAGCAAGCACAACCTTCATTTTTGCAATTCTCGATTTTGGGACCGGCTATGCTTCTCGTGTTACTGCTGCTGCTTACTATTAATAGCCTACACGCAATTCCGTGCTCCGCTTCAACCACACGCCGGGAGCACGTTTTAAGAGATCGACCTTTAGACTAAGGCGACCTAACACCGCGCCGCCGCCGCCGCTACTGCTGCCGCAGTGTTGTGGGACTGGCATGGTATACGAGCTTTCACGCTAAAGCGCTCGACATCGGTACAAGTAACCAGTAGTTATCTCGGAACGACGCATCTACCACGATATCAAGTGGTCACAGCGCTTGCCGTAGCAGCGGCCTGCCAGAACAATCCAACGCCGCTCGTCCGCATCATACTCCAGGCGACTCACAGCCCAACACATTAAAGGTCTAGTCTATAGGTGATAACGTCAACACCGACAAACCTCACCATCACCGACATTCGGATGAGAACCTAACGCTCCCTCTAGCCCCGTCGCCTCCTTACCTTCCCGAGCGTAGGCAGCACAGAACCCCGGCGGCGACAACGCCTCCGGGTTTTCCACCGACCCCCGCCGGCCGCTCCAGCCCCCACCATCCGACCGCTGCTGATACACGTTCTCATCCCCCACCGACGTCCTCGACTGCGTCTTCCCCGGGGTTGAGGCTGACACGAGCCGAATATTTTCGTGCGCGGTAAAACTCCAAGCCGTCTGCGTCTCCGCGTCCACCCCTCCCCCTGATCGTCCATTTTCCACGTTCGATCCCCGAAAACTCGCACCCCTTTTCCCGGGCGTTTCGGCCCCTCGCGCGGCGGGCGCGGCCAGCGGCCGCCCCCCAGCTCGCCCGATGCCATCTCCCGAGCTTTTGTCGAGCTCCGCCGACGCACGCGCAAAAAAATCTGCCATGCAAAGGTCTGAGCTTGCCCTATTCGGGTCCGGCTCCACGTCTTCTTCCGACGCCGTGCTGCGACGGCATGGTTGGACGCCGGCACGAGCACCCTGCGTTCGTCGGGGGGGGTGCTTACCGTGCTCACCGTTGTGGTACAAAGGCGACCTAGCACTAGCGGGTACCAAGCTCTCGACGCTAGGTCGTTCGGCGGGCGTGCCGCGAGCAGACCTGCCACCGTCCAGCTTAACTCTGCGAATCGCGACCCCCGCGTTGTAGACCGCGGCGGTAGCAAGCACGTGCTTCACCGGAGTCTGGAGGCTGGCGGTAGCGCACGCGTCCCCAAAAAACGCCTCCTCTAGGGCTGTGTCCTTCGCGTCGAATGGCTCGTCTCCTTCTTCTGGCTCTAGCCCACCACCGAGGCCTGGCGCGGAGGCTGTCATCTCCCACGGCAGGCTTACCCGATCCCTCCCCCCTCCGACCTTCCCCTCTCGTCCAATGTTCGGCGACGCAGCCCGTGTCGCAGCAGGCAGCAGCGCCCTGGTAGGCGCGTCGGTGCCAAAGTCCGTGTGGTTGTTGATATGGCTCAGGGTTTCTATGCTGAAGTCGAAGGCTTCGCTCTGACAGAGGGACTTATCTACCTGCCCCTCCCCCCTTTCCCCTCCAACCTCCTCCTCACTCTCCACGTCCTCATCCCCTCCGTCGTGCAAAGCATCCTCAAAGGCCGGGAAGTGATCTCGAGGGGTCGCCGCCCCCCCCCCCGTTCCCGCAAAAGGGTTGTGGAACCCCGCACCGTGGGGGGTGCCCGCGTCGTCTTTTTTCCCGCCCCGCCTCGCCTCACCCGCCCCCTCTACACCTAGGACACAGGCGTCTCTTTCGCTCGGCTCTTTTAACCTGACCCGTCCACTCTCCGCGCGTCCTTGCGGTGACCCACCCCGCCTTTCTTGCGCTTCCAGCCTCGCATCAAGCTCCCGCAGCTGCGCTTCTCTCCTCTCCTCTGATCGCAGGACGTGATCCCGCAAGCTCTTGAGCTCCATCTGAAGCGCCTCGATGGTGGCTTCGGCTGTTTCTAACGCCGGCATTTCCACCGCCGCCGCCCGTTCACCGCCCGGACTCGATGCCAACGGAGGCGTTTCTCGCTTGGAAGCTCCACCGCTGCCGCCGCCGCTGCTGGATCTGCTTCTGGTGCCCTGACTTTGATCAGACCCATCGCTTCGCCCTTCCACACCGCCTTTGGTGGCATTTTTGGACTCTGCTTCATGAGGAGAGTTTTCGCTTGACCGAAACGGGGAGAGCCCGGTGAAAGGCTTCCCACTACCATCGCTACCAGCACTTTCCTCGAGCACTCCAGCGACCCCTGCCGCGGTTCTCGACCCCCGCTGACCCCCGCGATTCGACGGCAACCCCCCCCGACCACTGTCACTATCGCTCTCAACATCGTCAACGCTTTCCCTCCCATCCCCATCCCAGTCGGAGCCCTCCTCGGCTGGTCGCGTGGGTGAGGACATGTTCGGGTTGCTGCAGTCGCTACCCGTCGAACCATCTCCAAACTTCGTCGAGGCGCCCCCCCCCCCTCTCCGCGCGTGGTAGCTCGACCCCCCTCCCCGGGGGTTGCCCGACCCTCCCCCCCCCCCCGCTTTTCCTAGAGCGGCAAATCTTTCTGAGTCAAAGCCGCCAGCTATGCCCCCTTGACCGACAGTTCTGCTTGCCCCGTCAGCCCCACCGCCTCCGCCGTCACCACCCTCTTCACCGCCATCACTATCCCACGCCTCGCTCTCGGCAGTTTGTTGTTCAAGAGCGAGGGCATCGCCCCGGGCAAGGTTCCTCCCAGCCTCGTCGAGGAACGACACGGAGGGTCGAATGGGACTAGCACTAAAAATAGTCGAGGCGGAGGCGGAGTCTTGGACGATGCCCCTCGCGAAGTCATCAAAGTCGTCCTCGTCATCGAGGGTTAGGATCCCGGAAAGTTCAGCTCCACCTTCGAAGGGATTATTCGCAGGGGGTGGGCAGGGGGGGAACGGGGTGAGATGAATATGTTTGTTGGTTGATCGACGAGAAGCAGGGAGGGGAGTCGGTGTTAATATATTTTCGCGTCAAATAAGCTTTGGGTGTAGTGGTTTTACGATGTGTTTTCGTCGCGATGTTGGTTATATATCGTAGGAGTTTTTAGTTTTTGTTGTGCGTCAAATCGGTTTTGGTTGTTGTAGCACTTTTACTCTGTTTTGTAGTTGGTCCGTTATTTTCTGCAGGTTCGTCGTTTTTTGTGAATTACACTCACGCTGCACACTGTCAGATGGCAAAGACAATAATATACAATGCCGATACAGCGGTCGAGTTGGTCGGTGACGATGTGCGGTTGTAACGTCCGTGGGTATTAAATGCCAAGCAAGGCGTGCTCAGTACGGCTGCCTCGAACGACAACGTCGGCTGTGTCTGAAGTTATCGCCCTCTTCTTCGATCGTGCTGTAACTTATCCATTTAACCCTCTGGTACCTATGATATACCATATAGGTACCTGGGTGATCTCGGGGCTACCCTGGTTTAACCTCTTTGGAACTGCATCCACGCTTTTGGGGACAAACCACTTGGAATTAAAGTGGAAACGTGTTCGCAGTAGGAAAGTGATTAAGGTTTAACCCCTCCAGGGCTTCAGCGTAAAAAATGTCAAACCAAGTTGACGATTACGGCATCAGCCACACGAAGCAATGCAATACTACTGCTGGCGTAGGGGAGGTGTCCGATTTGCAAGGCGGGAAGGTGCACGACACGCTCGCGGCATGGTTATTGGATATACGACACATTCTGCAATAAAGGTGCAGCATGCTTTTTTTGAAGCTCCTCACTTGAGGAACTCTATGCTTCACCGAAAAATCATGTTGAGAAAACTGAAAGTGCAATCCGATGAACAAACACGTGGCCCATCTATACCAAAAAACATATTGCAAAAATAGAATGACATTCCGACGATTTTGGGTTAAGGAGCCCCGTCATCCAGAAAGTAAAAACGCCCAAAAGTGCTACCTCTATCGTGGAACGCGTCATACTTGCACGGCTACACTTTTCCACACAGTTTAAAAAGGCTCGGTTGAATGGACCGCATTTCTTGTTTTTTCGGTCGATACACTGCTGTACCCTGCACCTGAGTGCCATAAGGGTTGATATGACACTCGTGTCGTGCTTATATACTACCAGGTACAGTATAGCAGGGCTTTTCACGGATCGGATCACCTCTCGCGGGCCGCGTAGGGTCAGGGCGACCCGACCCGACCCGTGAGATTCGGAAACCTCCTGACCCGACCCGACCCGACCCGTGAGGTTTTCGAACACCTCCTAACCCGACCCGCGGGGTTTAGTTTTTTTTATGACCCGTGAAAAGTCCTGATATATATATACGACAGGAAACACGTAAAAAACAGCCGCCATAGCGTAAATCCCCTTTGGAGACTTCAGAGGCAGAAATGGACGAAAACTGCGACGATTCTGAACAAGCATAGCATAGAATACACATAACACAGCAATCCGGCGCCGCTGGGTTCTGGGACGATACATCCATAGCATTATAGAATTTGTACTAATAGTGCCAGGACGACACTGCAAGGAGTACTTGTAGTATTACGGGGGAACGTAGTTAATAGGACCAAATATTGGTAGTAAAAATAGAGAAATATATAGGTTTTTGTGTCTACCGTAAGTCCTATTAACTACGTTCCCCCGTAATAGTACAACACGTTCGTCGCACACCGCCATTATACTCGCACAGCAGTCGTGGTGTATTAATAGCGTATTAATAGCGTATTAATAGCGTTAGTGCGGTACCTTTTAGTGCGGGGTACCAGTTTAGTGCCGTGAAAACCGCTTGTCACGACCTCGTCCTACAGAGTACCACACTAACCCGCCATAGTGCGGGGGTCCCAATTTAGTGCGGTTCGTGATATGACAAGGCACCGCACTAAATTGGGATCACGACTGTACTTCAGGTCGCTTGTCCCTAGACTCGTACTGCAGACGGGTGGTGATACAGAAGTGGGTACCCCGGTTTAAGAGCATCCCGTGACAAAGCCGAAACAAGCCCTCTTAACTACACATTGCTCTTAATTGCAGTGGCCAATACATAACTTTTAGTATAGGCGGGACATGCCGATTTGACCGCACTTGAGTCCCGAATGCTCTTTTCTTGTGCGCTCTTAAATCTGGGTACCCGCTTTTGATACCTGTACCGTGGTGCTGAATGTTTTGGTCACAATGGTTTGTGGTTTCGAAGGGGATGCTGCCGCCGTAAAAACACGATCAGATTGTGCACATTTACGAGTAGAGTCACCGCTTGCATCTGCCAACCAGGCGGCCAGCAGGGATGAGCGGGTTTTACTGCTGTAACACCTAACTCGAGTACCGCTATATATATATATGTAGGGGTCCCGCACGACTCTGTAAACGCTAGCAGGTACAGCAGTAATACATATCATCCAAGGCGCGAATCCATGGGTGAGCGAGACCATCGTGGCGAGTGCGGCAGACACCCCGTACCACTGCTGTAGCCGTAACGCGTAACACGCGGTTCGAAAAATTCAAAATTGGATGAAACGGACCAACAATTGTTCCTTGACAAGAGCGCCGACTGTGAGCACAGCAGCACACGCTCGCGCACACCTAGAGTCCAGGTCACGAGGTAAGCGCTCCAAAAGGATATTCGACTGCCGCCGGCTGCTGTTTCTGTTGGCAATGCATACACCCGCGGGGATCTCGCTGGCACGGCGGTGGGGTCGTAGTGTACGTGTTTGGAACCGCATAGGTGAGGGTTCGGCCAAAGGTATACCAGCCTTCTATATATAATAGACGGAGCAGCACCTGACACCTCCGCCTAAGAAAAGACTTGATAGATACCCCCGAGAGGCGCGCCATGAACGGACACGTTTGCCCTTGAGTCCTTATGGTTAGGTGGGTCATTGAAGGAAAGTTGAGTTGCAGTGAAGAATGAAGACAACGCACATCGAGCGAGCGGGGTTGCTCGATCTTCTCCATCACGGGCAGCAAAAATCGGGCAACCGCCGTCGCCCGTTGGCTATTTTTCGAATGCGGACGTGGACATCTAACACAGCCAAACTTTTCGGTTCGGACAGCCTACAGCGCCACACGGTCACATCCGACACCCCCTCCCAGGGTACTAGACAACTCCAATCCACCATTCACAGGTCGCCTTCTAACCACCAGCCGTGGTCGTTCGCACGCACACAGCAAGGGCTTGAAGGCTCCATCAGCGCAGACAGCACACGAGAGGGGCATTCTAGCCTTTCCCGTCTGTTTTAAGTCTCACCTATGCTTCGTTCAGGACCGTGCTCATCCTCCTCTGGAAAGCTTCCGCGTGGGCTCTCCTGTCGCCTGAAATCATCTGCCATGTCATCTAGGGACGACACCTTCTCAGCGAGACCCCAGCCAAGGGTAGAGATGGAGAGACGGTGAAGCTTTCCGCTGAAGGTTTTCTGTCTGTCTCTTTCTGGAGAAATGAGAAATGGAGGGAGTTTCAGTCATATGGATTGGCGTTTTTATTACAAACGGGGATTGTACGAAAATATCCCCTGCCAGCCAGCTCGCTGCCAGCTGCCAGCCCGGCCTGCTACTGGAACCCACACAACAACCAACCATCACGTCCCAGGATCGCATCTACAAGAAAATAACGAGCCTTCCCAAAGGTGGAGATTGCCGATGTTCCGCCATGGAGAGACGAGCTGTACGGGACAGCCAGCACTCCCTTCAGAAATGGTCGGAGTTGCTCTTTCGTTCCTTGATGGCCGCTCCCTGACTAGCTTCGAGGTGGCCTCCAGAGGCACCAAGCTCGCGATGCAAGGCCACCCGAACCTGTTCAAGACACTCGTGGTGAGGAACTAACACAGCTCTTATGCATAGAGCTTGGCGCGACTACATAGAGCTTGGCGCGACTACCCGCGAGTAGAGCAACTTTACGTTTCATTGCATGATTCACCTGTTGTTTCTTGTTCAACGTTTCAACTAACGTTTGACGTCGTATACATATCGTATCACACCGGAGGTATGATATCAGATGCACCCTGTGAGGCGTGAGTAGAGGCATGATCGCATACGCACCGCACCGGCACACCAAGGAACCCTAGTACCTTGTATATCACATTGTACAGCAGTACGAAGTACGCAGCAGTACGAAGTACCCAGCAGTACTGACTTTTACGGGTAGTACCAGTGTATCATACCAGTACGTAATAACCGAGCGACAGCTTTCGTTTTTCGCCAAGATGCCAGCTCCGTTGTTCGATGGCGATCGGATACTCGTACATATGATATCATACAGCGTAAAGCCGTAACGGTTGGTGCCAGTGTGTCAAAATGTCGATGTAATTCCTGGCACAGGATATCGGATTACGGATTACAGAGTACCGCCAAAAGAACTTGCGCTTACCGAGTTCGATCATGTCATATATACGTACAGCAGTATACGATTGACGAGTATATGGCATCCTTATCGGCGATCACCGCAAAAACAGGGGACGTTCAAGAGACACCCCCGTTAGGATCGAAACGCGCAGCCAAAAGTGCTGGCATGCTGACATGCGAGCGACGGTCAAGATGGTTCCGTGCGACATTACTTGCAGAGTGCCACGCCAAGTGTTGTAGGGGCCTGCTTGACCAGCGGGGATGTCAATAAAAGGGTCGAAGCTCTCGCGCACACCGGCAAAGCGTGCTTGTTGGCTGTTGGCTGTGGCCAAGCCGCCATCGCTATCGGCGCAGCAGGTTGCAGGGCCATAGCCACAGCGCAAGCTCAAAGCTCAAAGTGCTAACGTGGCAGCTAGCGGACCAGCGGAGCTCCCCGGGGAGAAAATATAGGGGGTTCCTATATAAATGTATGGCTTTCGTTAGTGGGGGAGATGGTTCGTTACGCAATAACGGCGGCCCAGACCAAATACTTACCGCTCCTGACACTTCGCTGTAGAGTGCTGAAATGCGGTAATCCGACATCCTTGCTTCCCGGAGAACGCGCAGATGTCTGTTAACAATTAACAGGTATTTTGCTGTTTACCGTTACTCCCCCGCCACCCCTCGTCTGCTGCCTGCTGCTTCAGACGAACCAGATGGCCAATGTTCCCCAGATGGCACCTCTATCTAGCAAGGTGGGTCGTGTTTCGTGTTTCATGTTTTAGCAGTTCGTACCATACTATTTTACGGGGGAACGTAGTTAATAGGACCAAATATTGGTAGTAAAAATAGAGAAATATATAGGTTTTTGTGTCTACCGTAGGTCTTATTAACTACGTTCCCCCGTAATAGAATTAGTTATCGCAGAGCAACAGCACTTACACCGTGTCGCATGTTTGCGAAAAGCGTTACCCTCGGGCTCGCTTAATCGGGGAGCTACCTTACAGCGTTCTCTGGCAACCGTTGCTTCTTTCGTGTTGCCCCTCGCAATAATGTTCCAAACGTTAAGAGACTGCACCGCCTCGTACCCCATTACTTTGTCGACTTAGCTAATCCCGCCAACTACAGTGCTACTCTTGTATACCTGTTGGGCGATAATTTTGTCACAATGCACCGTGTGCTAGGATAGAGGTATTAATACTAGTAATACTACTATTAGTATAGCATAGCACTTTTCGGATACATTTTTGTCTGAGTGACGGGGCTTCTCAACCCAAAATCGTCGAGACGTCATTCTTGTTTTGCAATATGTTTTTTTGGTTATACCTAGGCCATGGGTTTGTGCATCGGGCTGCGCTTTCAGTTTGCTCAAAACCAGTTTTTGAGTGAAGTGCAGAGCTCCTCAAGTAATCACCATCCCCAGAAAATAGCTGATGCACTTCTATCAGTCATTAGTTGCCCTTCGTCGGGTGTGATGACTTCCCCGACCAAGTATGTCGTGCGGTCCTGATGGTCTATTTATAGATAATGTTCGTTTCTACCCGCGATTACGCACTAATCCTTATTATAAAAAAATATAAAAACACTTCAGCTGTGAGATCGAGGATTTCGTCGAATCTCACTTCGCAAGCTGTGTGTGATACATTGGTCGCGCGTTTTACGGGGGGGGGGTTATATGTCCTCATGAAGGATATAGGTCAGCGACTCCCCTTAGTACTAGCGAGTACCAGGGTCAACAGTATGATACGT
>JBBMKB010069867.1:0-14376 GCA_037833945.1 Alaria marginata
CAGATCTCAGCCAAGATCGCCGCGAGAAATCCATTTTTTCCGGAAAAGTGGAAAGTTTCAAAACTTTTGGAAAAAAATCGGTCCCATAGACGACCGTCCAGACAAAGTTTGGCCGGTATCTTCGGAAATTAAACTTTTTTGGTAAAATATCGGCTTCCATTAGCACCGGTCTAACAGCTGTCGAAGTTCTTATTTCCTCGTCATTTTTAGGCTATGTTTCTTGTGGGCCTCTTTCTTTATGAGAGTCGGAAGTGTAGCAATGCCGTTCATAATGGCTACTGGTACTCTGCACGCCGGTCCCAGTGACATTTTCTTCAAGTTTGCATGGTAAAATGATGAGCAGCTAATTCGCACTCATACCGATGTACACAGAGTTCTTACACATAAACTGCTGTGTGTAGAGTCTACCCTTTTTTGCTGCAATTGAAACTGACGGTATGATAGCATATGTATACCCTGGCATACACCTGGTAACTCTTAGAGCAGTGTCTCTCGGGCATCTACTGTATCTCCCTGTGGGAACATGATATGTTTGCATTGTTTTGGTTGTTGTTTGTGGCATGGAATACGCACCTCATCCCCTAACTGCACGATACCGCGGCTGCAGCTGTAGGTCTTGCAACAGAGTACCAGCAGCCAGCAGCGCTTGCTTGTGCATGCCGCCGCACGAAATGAAACAACAGACCAGACCACTACTCGTACGTAAAATGAAGCAACAGACTACTTAAAACCAAATACTTCAGGAGAAGGATACCAGGTACATGCCAAGCAAGGGAAAACGCGCTGTCAAGGGTGTATCATAGGGCCGGGTATTCCTCACTAAAACCTAGAACTGAGGTGTCAGTCAAGGCAAATTAAGGCAAAGTTGCTGTCTGTCAACGGGGGAAACTGCTTTCAGCACTCAGCACTCAGCTGGTACCTGGTATTAATTAAGCACAACAGCAGCAATCGGAAGGGTCAAGTCTCTATGCGCCCCATGTATACAGTCTACGTATTTATGTGTGACAGAATTAGACAGAATACCCGTTGAGTTACGCCGCTGGCTGGGTATACTAGTATATACTACCTGGTACAGTAGTAGGCACAGTTAGCAATTCATGACTGCATGAGTATCATACTCGTAGGACATCATGTCCGCAAAACGGTATCCTAAAACATGTCGTTCGGTGTTTCCCGTCCACTATCATCATAAATTTAAGGCATTGCTCGCTCGTGGGCAGCGCCTAAGGAAACCGCAAGCAAGATCATCGCGGCGGCAGCAGCGGTTTTGGGTGCAAGAACCACAACTAAACTGCTGTACAGCAGTATGATACCAGGTACCTGGTAGTGATGAATTTCAGAGGAACTACACGCCCGTCTTGATTTGAAATTGAAATCGGGTTATCTGTGCTCTGGGCACGTTGCGGGTATCACACCTTGACCATTTCTACGCATGTCGAAACAACCCAGGCCGGGCGTCGATCACCCATGGCAAACTTAGAAGCAGTTAATTTCGCCACTCTCTCCCCTCTCCTATCAGGCAACGCACAGTCCAACGCGATTAGTGCATAATCTGCACCCAACCCGGGCGTGTGCGTAGACTCGACATCGCTGATCGCAACAGCTCGATCGGAAATGAATACCGTTTTCAAAGGAAATGACAATCATTCCGGTTCGTAGAACCAAGTCTGTTGTGGGTATCGCTCACATTTTTGACCTGCTCTAGCACGCGCGTTGGAGTCGCGAGTAGAGGGGAACAAGATATTTTTCTCTTCTTGACAACAGGAGTGTCGGATGCGGCTCCAGCGAATATCTTCTCGGCAGGCATCGTACAGCAGGAAGAGCTACAGCGTGAGCAACAGACACAATGTGCTGCCCTGCCACCTGCCACTTTCCGGCACTTTCCATGGCGGACGAAACAAAAAAAGCTTCCCGGGTCACAGAACTCCCCAAAATTGTTACGAATTTTTAAAAAAGCTAAAGATATTCATTTTTCTTCCACATTTCACAAAAAAATGTTTTTTTTCGTTTTCGTGCGATCTCGCGATCCTCCGCGCTGCTGATACTACTCGTAGCGCGCCCACTGCGAGGAGCGAGGAGAGAGATATCGCCCCACGGTCGATTTTGCGCGATAAGTATATGACAACGAATGGTGAAAAAAAAAATCATCACCAGAAGTGCATACAGTATACTGGCACAGCAGCCAATGCTCACTACCAACGGTACTACAGTATGTGTAAGTACCAGGTTACGTTACGAGAGAGCCGCTGCGAGGGAGACTTACTACAACATTTCAACAAATTGCGCAATTTATTAGTCAACGACGAGGCGGACGACGAGTGAGGATTATGATGAATGGGTTACGATAATAAGCGAGTAGTGTACCCAGGTGCGCAGCAAAAAAAGGCGGTTGTTGTTGTTGTGTTGATTTCTCCTCTTTTCTTCATGAAGAGGACATCATATATATAGCGTACCCGAGGGCACTCGCCTGGTATCATATTTTTTTTTGTATGAATGAATATAGATAGACTCCGGCGGCAGGTAGTACGTAGTGAGGGAGGGGGTTCGTCTCTTCTTGGCTCTCGTCCGACCCCTCCCTGTTCCTTACACGTATAATATTATATAATAAGCCGTAGTACCGGTAAGTAAATAGTACCAGAGACAATGATATATTTTCCCATATGATTTCTACATAATAATTCATGGGCCGTTACCGACCTTCCAGGGCAATCTCATTCTTACAACACTAGCCTCCACGCTCATGAGCTCTATCTTTACGTATAATAAGCAGAAATATAGAAGATTCGGGGTGACACCGGCTCCACAAACACCGATTCCACGATCAGGCATGAATCGAAGACGCGGCCCATCAAAACCCACTGCCACACCTCTACCCTACGAGGCTACGAAACCTCGTGAAGGAACGTCACAAGGGGTGAAGGAAAGGAAGCCTATACCCACCCGTGTAAGGGGCTTACGAACGACTGAATGAAGCTGCCAGCTAGAGGGGGGGAGGGGGCGAAGGTAAGCGTATCCTTGAAAACAGAAAAATACATGGTAGGCCACATGCATCCCCCCCAGAGAGAGACGGGGGCGGGGGCGGAGCGGAAATTGGTTCAGAGAACGGAAACACTGAAACTAACTGCGAAGTAAAGGCAGTCCTATGCCCCGGCATGAGCGGCCGTATTATTACCCGAATCACCCCCCCGGAGATGAGCTGGGGGGAACCGGCAGGACGAACAAAAGGGACGCGTGCGACAAATAAATAATGGTGAAGGGCGAAAACGCTTCAGGCCGAACAGGACGCAGTCAAAACCTGATCACACTGAAATTGTGTACCAGGTAGGACAGACCCTGCCTCACATAATACAACAGTAGTTTTTCTGGGTGGCCCAAAATAGGAGCTTCCGAAAGAGGCGCTGATGCGTACTCTGTGTATTGCTCGAAGCATAACATACTCTATGGCCATTCTTCTTCATTATACGGCGATGGTGATGGTGGTGGACGTGTCGCTAAGTCACGCCCCACCCGCGGGGCACCATTGCCCAAAACCAACAAGGTAAACTAAAATACTAAACAAAAACAACAACAACAACAGCAGTGCATCAAAAAGAGGCGGTACCTATAATCTACTGGCTTACGGGGGGGTATGACCCAATTTTCACACAGAGAGTAGACAAAAGAGGAGCAAAGAAAAAAACACATATATAACGCACACCGAGTCTTCGCTCTCTCCCACGCCAACAATACTCTTTGTACAAGGTAAGCCACAAATAAATAAACTATCTCCCCCCGCATCAAAAGCAAAACAGTACTGCGAAATCCCGTTCTCTCTGCTCTCTGTAAAGCTACCAGAGCATATCGTAGAGCTATGATAAAACATCGTCAAGATGCAACAACAACGGTATAATACCTGGTACATAGTAGCAGGCCAAAACTTAAGTCACCGGGAAGTGTAAGCGAGCCAAGAAGAGACCCGCCGACTCTGCAGCTTGTTGTACGTATCAGACCCAACAACGCCTACATTTACTACTGCCATAGATGTATGTTACAATGCTATTAACACATCAATGTACAGGCAGACATAAAAAAGAGGAAAAATTCCATACCAACCCGCACCAGTTTACATAAACATAAACGGGGTGTACGGCTATTCTTCACGCGAAAACTACAGCTAACCTGCACTCCCCGCAGCGACTAATCAACTACGGCGGGTAGTCGAGGAAAACAAAAAAGAGGTCTTGCTTCATGACGCACAGTTTTGCCGCAATGGTCCATCCATCATCCATGATGTGAACAGCTACAACCGTCCCGACCGGCAATATCTGCCACCACAAACCGCTGCTGCAGCATTCGTATTCTACTACTGCTACTGCCACCGTAACTCTATCATACCCATATACGATGCATATCACTCAGCATTGGGAATCGCGGTCAGGTGGGTGCACTACACAGATTGTTGTTGTATCCTACTCGCCACAAAATCAACATGCCCTGGAGTTCACAGTGCGCCACACCTCTCATACAACAAACAAAATTGTCAGGATCGCGATCCAAGTGAACATATGCCAGGCATGTGTGCCTTGCTCAGTGGACATATGCCATGCCACATACACAGGCGATGCGCTCACGCTACTTGAGGCTCCGGCCGTGCAGGTCCGGTAGGAGTATGACGCCAAAGGGGTCGCATCATCACCTTATAAACGCATGTTTCTCCTGCTGTACTAATATTTACTTTATCTACACATCATTCAATACAATGCTTTTGTCTATCTCCAAGTTAAAAGCTTCTCCGACATAGCAACTCCATGGAACACTATACTATAGATACATAAACCCATCCAGAGTATTCTAGTATGTAGGGTTTGGTTACACACCAGAGAACACCCACGACCAAGTGCGATGCCGCAACAGGTGCGGTACCAGCGGCGTCGAAACTCTCTGCCAGCTCGATCGCGTTACGAGGCCAACACAATCCTGCCGGCAACTCGTTGGCGCTTAGACGGCGCAAACGGCTGCGCAACCCCTTCTCCCGCCCCCGCCCCTGCCCTCGCCGCTTCAGCTGCAGCTGGCGACCGGCAACCGGGCAGTCCGAGCAAGCGACAAACCGCGTTACAGTCGTGGGTCTGGAAGAACCTGTGCATGCCCTTCTTGCCGAGGTCGGTCCTCCCAAACACCTGCTTGCGCCCGGACTGCGACTTGTAGTGCACCACCGGGTCTGTCAGCTCAAACACTCCGGCACGATTGTTGTCCTCGAAAGGGCCGTCAGTCATCACTCCCTGGAGATCGCACACCAGCATCTTGCGGCCAGAGTTCCAGTACGAGAAATGCGAAAACGCTTGAAGGTAATCGGCCGGACGTGGCTCGAAGACTGACGGGGTCTCCTCTCGGTTGCGCTTGCGGTTGTAGGCCTCCGCGCCCGCGCCATAATCAACCTCCTCGTCTAGCTCAGCACTGCCGACACTGCATACACCGTCGCTATCATAGCCGCCGACACCATCCGGCAGGTCGGGCCCCACGCTCTCCTCCTCGAAGGGCTTGAGCACGTCAACCGTCGCAGGCCTCGAAGAGGGGGTGGGCGCTTTGCGTCCCCGGCCTCGAAACACGTAGCCGTTGTTTCCGTTCCACTTCGTGTAGCGGCCAGCGGGCAGCAGACGCTTCTCGGCTAGAAGTTCGCGCTTGACGCCACCCTCCATGTAGGTGTAAAGAGAGCAGCCAAGGAACGAGATCTCCCAGACGCGCCGGTCTACGCGGAGATTGGATTCGTCGTGGAGGGATAGGTGCGTCTTCACGCTTAAGTTGAAAGCGGTGGCGCTCCTGGTGGCCTCCGCCAGCGAGCTGGCGGCGTGGTCGAAAGAGGTCTTGCCATGGCGCCCCTCGTACTTGCTCTCCTTAGCCACGAGCTCGGGTCCCACCAGCTCATCCGCGCGTGAATCGTACTCCTGTTGAGAAAATACGAGTAAACGCATTACACAAGGGGAATCATTTCTTGCCCGTGTTGTTCTAGAAGAGAATACCAGGGATGGTAGTAACGGCTCGGGACGAAATGTGCGCTTTTTGGCAAGATCGGCAATTTCAAAAGTCTCCGCAAGCTCGATGCAATTCAAGGGCTTGTTGCAATCTCGATTGATCGTGTAGCAACTTTCAGTGGCGTATCGATACAGTCCAGCACGAGCCCAACCTATTCTAGAGGGTGTCCATGTTGAACGCAACGCAATAGCATCAACACCACAGCAAACAGGAGAAACTTGCAACCCCAAGCCGAGACAATGAACAAGACGTGGCTAGATCCTATAGGGATACATTTAAAATGTTTCCTGAATGCTTCCCCCCTCATCCTACTCGTAGAACACCTATACCTGGTATATCTTATCGTTAGGTGCGAACGGAAAGTACGTGTTGCGCACCACGTGCTGCAAGCATCAATCTCCGCGGCATGAGTACTTCCCCAGGTGGGTTAATGCTGCAAGCAGACAGTACCACGATGCATACGCAATTTCGATATTTCTCCAGCGTTAAATACTACCGTGAAGCGAACACGGCGGCGGGCAATTCCGCCGACATGGTACCGTGCTCCCACTAATGATACCCACCGCCGAGACTGCCGCCAAGCGCAAGCACAACAAAAGGTGCGCGCATTCATATATGCATCCGTACATAACCACCATCAACCACGGGACCCGAAAATATGAAATATCAAAAAAAAATCAGAGCGAACTAAGTGAGAGATGAGAAGGTGCATATACCCGTTTCCAAACATTGTCAGGTGTTTTTCCACGTGCAGCATCGGCTGAGCAGATCAACATCAGGTTCGTAACACATGCTATCTGACACCAAACAAATATCACTGACGTTTTTGTCTCTAGTGTTTTCGTGGCTACAGTTAAGACGTCAGGCAGCGCCGTAGCTGCACGTAGTGATGGTCGATTCCAGTACTCGTGCCAACGGGGTCAGGCAACGCTCAAAACATTATTAAAACTGCAGCAGATAGTTCGCGCCTCTAAACAAGTACCAGGTGCATCACATGCAGCGGCGGAGAGGAGAAAAAGTACTGCTCGTAACTACGACGTTCGCCATATCGCTGTGGAAAGCGGTGTTCTGGTTGTATGCGCTTCTAGGCTGTGTAGACTATTTTGTACCTTAGTTATGACCAAGGATTGTCCGTTTAACATGTAGTCAGTTCGATGAAATTGTCAATACGTCTATTCGAAGAACAAAGTAACACCCATGAAATTCGAGATAACACACCAATATATGCCGAAATAATAAGAACCAATCAATTTCCCTTGAAAGAACATGCACACACACCAATTACTACTTCCCAAAAACATAACAGGTACACAAATACCTGGTATTACGGGGGAACGCAGTTAATAGGACCTACGGTAAACACAAAAACCTATATATTTCTCTATTTTATCTACCAATATTTGGTCCTATTAACTACGTTCCCCCGTATTAGCAACATTTCACAGATGCTCCCCGCATAACTCATACTCCGAGTACACTGGGAGTATCCAGAGTGTTTATTTAGTACTATAAGTGTACAATCTGTCGGTAGAGTGTGGCGTAAATATCGTAAATATCGGACGCAATATTGGTGTTTCGTCGTACCAAAAGGAGCATATACACACCAAAGTGTTTTCGAACTACTACACTGCGGAGATCTTGGGCCTACCTGCAGCCCGAACACCAGCCGTTCAGCGCCCTCGGCAAACGCTTTGCGGCGAATGACGATACCATCGGCGCGGTCCGAGAACAACCCCGTCGCGACCCAAGGGTGGACATCCAGCCCGCCGATCGACTCCGGCCGATACTCAAACCTTTCCACGCTGTCCATGTACGGCACCCACTCGTCTCTCAGCTGAGACGTCACCGGGGCGAGGCTCCAGCGGCTGCCTCCAGCGCGTTCCCTCTCCACCTCCCTCAACACGGGAAGTTGCTTCCGTTCTGCGGCCGGCAGCGGCGCCATCAACGTCGATAGCTTGGTCTTCGTGGCTGTGAGGGACGACACGCTATTGGCGATGGCGGATCCCAGACCTGCCGCGGATAGCTCCGGCCGGTGGAAGGCTCCCTTCGCACCGGCGTTCCGGGCCGCCTCGGCCATGGTCTCGAGGACCGAGAAGTCTTGCTGGTTGCTGGCAAAGCCTAGAGTTGCTACGCTGAGTCGGTGTGGAAACGCCGCTGCTAGCAGGCTCACGCGGTCCGATATCGCTCTAGCTGTTCCTCGGTTGCTGGTGCGGAGTATTCCCGTTGCGTTGTCGCTTGGCTTACCATCGGAGAGGAACAGGAGGCAGAGGGCGCAGCCGCCACCGCTTTGGGCGGCGTCGACCTTGAAGAGCTCCTCGGCTATGTCAAGGGACGGCAGGAAGTTGCCGTGCGATCGCGGACTGACCATGTCGTGCATCCCGGCGAACTTGTTGTACAGGACGAGCCCCATGGGCTCCCTCTCGAAGATCACATCGACCCCGTCGTGCATGAGCAAGAGGGACACCACGTCGCTGCTTGTGGCCTCTCCGGTTAGCCTTTGCTTCGCCACAAATTCTAGCGCGAGCATCCCGAACACAGCTTTCGCTCGGTTCCGGAAGTCAGCAACGTCGCTAGTACGCATTGACGCGGAGTGATCAACGACGATGACGGTGTGCGACGTGCACAGAGATGGGTTCATCGCCAGCCGCTCCCGCGCAGCGTTGTGCTCCAGGATGTGTTCGAGTGACAGCTCCGCTCGGGGGATGCTTTGATTTTCAGCGTACGACGTGATTTCTATTGTCGATGTTCCGTCCGTGATGTAGACTAAGTTGGCGTATGTGTACTTCCATCGGACCGCCCCGGTTTTTCGGTTGCACGAGGCCCATTCCTTCCTTCCGTACTTGACGGCGGCTGAACCCGTGGGCGCACGTACATATGGCATACGAGCACGAGCAACAATGGGCGCAAGGACGCGTTGAGGCTGTGGACTAGATCGTGGTTATTGCAAAAAAGATGGATGTATTTTGAGGGTGGGGGTTAGGTCATAGTTACTGCACATACCAGGTAAGAGTTATAATTGCAGACGCACACCGTGGATTGTTCGGTGTAGCATTGTATTTGAGACAGGGGTTCAAGGCCATGACTACATTTCAGAGTGCAGTGCGTATTGAAAGGCGTATGGTGTAACGACGAACGTTGGGTGCAGCACGTTTTTTTAATATGCACGAATGACGGGTGCTACGATAGAGGTAGCACTTTTTTGTTTTTTGTTTTTCTGAACGACGGGGCTCCTTAACCTAAATTCGTCAGAAGGTCGTTCTTGTTTTGCTGAACTGGTGCGGTGTATATCTAGGCCACGGCTTTGTTCATCGCGTTGAGCTTTCAGTTTGCTCAAAATCAGTTCGTGGGTGAAGTATAGAGCTCCTCAAGTGAGGGTTCTCAGAAAAAAACGGGCGCACCTCTATCGTAGCACGTGTCGAATACGACAGTTTATGATTGGAGCTGTACTGTAAACTATGAACCACTCTGGGATCCAGGTTATCTACTGCCTGTGGGTACAACGATCATAAACAAATACAGTACACTAAAAGCGCGTTCTCACTGCCGTCTAGGATGGGGATCTGCAGCATTTAAAAGTACGAGCAGTTTCATCCTGCGAGCGTGTTGTGCTGCTCCATGCAGCGTTGTTCGGGTACTACAAGCTGTACAACACGCACGATAACACATCGCGGGGGCAACGTGTTGCACATCGCGGGGGCAACGTGTTGACGTTAAAAAAAGGCATGACCGGGTGTGCTGTCCTGGAAGAGTGATATATAACGTATCCCGTGTCATAAGTGCCATGCAAGGGAGCCCCGCAAGCTATTAATAGGACATGTGGTAACACGGGGTGTGATAGTAAGGGAGTGTGATCTCAACAATCTGAACAATTGCTAAGAAGTATGAGCAGACCCCGGCCAAGTTGCAGGGGATGCGACAACAAAGGGGATTGTAAACGTGGGGGGGTTAACGAGGGATGAGAAAGAGTCTCAAGCACTGTGGCTGGCGCATCGGGAGCTGCTGTCAGAGACCAAGGCGCCGCGGCTGACGAGTCAATCGCTGCTGTCGGGGTCTCAGGCGCTTTGTCAGGATCGAGGCACAATAGTAGTACCGGTAGCAGCCGTGGTTTGCGTTCGTGTCCAGAGAAAATGATGCGGTGGTCATCGCTCGAGGCGCAAGCAGCAGCAAGTGGTGTAGGGGCCGCAAAAATCGTTCCACTGTGATGTGGAGCACTCGCCTCCATGCTGGTCTCCACGCCAGTACGTTTTATGGCAAGTAACACGAGACACGCGTGCTGTGGACGCGACACGTGTGCTGTGGTTGAATGATGTCCACCGGGTGTGATAAAATTGGAGTTTGTAACTGCTGTTTTCAGTTTTCAGGCGTCCCTCCGCACGGGTGTTGGTATTCAACGCACCCCCGACGAAAAGGAGATGGTCAAGAAAAAAGAGAAAATACATACCACCGGGTGTGCTGTAGTGGAGGGGGGGTGTTGGTTTATGGTATTTAATGCGAGATTGAGAATTTCGCCGAAACTCGTATTTGCAGGCTGCGTGTGGTACTTCGATCGCGCGCGCAACGAGGCATTTCAAAAGAGGCTTAGCGCTCGCCGGTGAGGGAGACTTTGCTGCTTCGTTGTTCGAGGGGTTTTGTTCGAAAAGGCTACGAATTCGATCATGTTCATGTACATTCATTAACACGATCAGATGTATGTATGATACGTACAACTTGTTCTCGAAACAGAGCACCTCGGGGGAAACAAAAAGGATGGGCCGGTGTTGGGGCCTCGGCGTATCGTTCGAAATGGCTTCAAAAATCACATTCGAGGCGTCGAGGGGTAATCATTCGAAATTGACTCAAAATCGAAATTTAAAAAAAACGACGCTTTCTTGATCATTTGAGGCACCATTGATTCGATATACTACTATCAACACTAATATACGTCCATGAAATAATGTTTTGAGTGTCATGTCACACGCGCAAGTTGTCCTCAACAGAGCACGTCGTTATTATCAAAACTGAGCACCTCGGGGGGAGACCAAAGGATGGGACAGCGTTGGGACGTCGCGGGGAGACAAAAGGAGGCTTGGCGCTCGCTGATAAGAGAGAATATGCTTCTGCGATGTTCGTGGGGTAGTGGAGTATCGCTCGAAATGGCTTCGAAAATCGATCACGATCATATCATACGTACGCTCACTTACACGATCTACTTCGTACCGACAAGTTGTTCTCGAAACAGAGCACCTCGGGGGGACACAAGAGGATGGACCAGTGTTGGGACCTCTGGGGGAGATCAAACAGGGTTTTGGCGCTCGCCGAAGAGGAGGAGTCTCTGCTGAATCATTATTCGTGGGGTATCGCCGCTCGCAGACAAGCGAGTCCGCTGCTTCGTTGTTCGTGGGGTCGTGAGGCATCGTTCAAAATGGCGTCAGAATCGATAACGATCATGGTACATACTTACACGATCATGTATTACGAAACAGAACACTTCGGGGGGGTCATAAGGATGCCAGCTGGTATTGGGACCTCGGGGGGGAACAAAAGGAGGCCTGGCGCTCGCCGACTAGGGAGGGTCTACTGCTTTGTATCGGCGCTCGCCGATGAGGGAGAGTCTGCTGTTTGGATATTCGTATTATAGGGTTGTGGGGTGTCGTTCGCATTGGCCTCAAAATCGCAGAAGAAAAAAAACGAGAGCCATGCTTGGTAGAAAGTGGATTGCCAAAAAGGGGGCAGCAGACAATAATCAAATTTCTGTGACAAAGACACCGAATAGACACTGGGGAGTTACGATTCTGTTAACTGCCGTCGACGCCAACGAGGGAGGGACCCCCGGTTCGATTCAACGTCTGTGACACTTTTCTTTTCTTGACTTGGTAGCGCGGAGTACGCGCCAGATTTTATGCAGGAACAAGCACGGCCTGATCAACGAACACGATACGTGGGTGTGAGGCAAGACGGATCTCTATACTTGTACGTAATATGTATGTACAAGGCGTTTCGCTCAGCAAGGAAAAATATAACAATCATGTGAAGCGGACAGAGGTCCATGATTAATTATAGGTGCAAACTGGAGACTTGAAAATGCCAAAAGCCCCGCCGCCGTGCTCCAGGAAAACAACCCGGACGCCACATGCATGGGTATTGGGTTTACCGTGCGTACCTGGTATCTTGTTGCAGTACTTGCGATTTATATGTCTGTTTCAAAGTTTGTGACTACGTACAGAGCTTTTGTCTCTCTCTAGGGTGAAGAAATCGGCACAGACACTGGGTGTGCTGGATATCGACGGGTGGAAAATCAGTTCAGTAAAACACACACACACACAGCAGCGTGGAACATACGTGGTTGAAGTGGCAGCAAAGAGACGGCTGTTTTTGGTCACGTCGGTCGCACCTTAAGATATTCCAGACCAAAAACACAAGTATATTTACGTCTAGACGACGGTCCGTCACAGGGCTGAGTGTCAGCGGTACTTGGAAACAAACAAAAAAAGTTGTCGGTGGCTTTATAACCCATCCCATTTGATTCAAAGAACAACAACAACATGAAAAAAGGAAACATGAAATACTCGTATACGCCATGGTGGCTCTCGGCAACACTTGTTCTTGTCTACTTGCTTGCGTTGTCGCACTCAGCTGTCTGGTCGACACGAACGAACTGCTGTATGTACTTTGCTGTTCTGTGCAGGACCGATTGCAGGCTGTTCTGCTGTGCTTGCGGTACGTAGGTACTGTTGTGGCTATCGGAACTTGGTGTGTGGCCTTCACTTCGTGGTGTGCGCAGAAGAAGCAGGCTAAAAAACAAACAAACAAACAAACAAACAAACAAAAAGTGGGGGGGGGGGGACAGTCCAGGGATCGATCCGGAAAAAGTAATTTCTCCGTCGGCAATTAATAGCTGAGAGTAGTCTGAGAGGCCAGAGAACTGCCGAGGGTGGCCTCCGACGGCATCGAAAATAAGTAAGTGAGTCTATGTAGATACAAACTCGTATACGATAGCACGACACTCCCCCGACTGGACATAATCTACCGCCTCAGCAAGAGAACACCACGTAGCAAGTGCAGCGAAGCAAGCGCAATTGTAGGGAAGGAAGGGTGTCCAAAACGATCCTCTCCGTGGCTCGCGGTACATCAAGTTCATGTAAGATTCGACGGCATTGAACAACAACTCCCAAGCAACGTTCATGTTCAGGTGTTCACGGGACGCTGCTGCTCGAATCTCAAAGCTCGAAGGTACCTTTTACAGTTGATGTTGAGTCTGCTGGTATTAGTCTACAATGTAGCACGCGAATATCAGTCGAACAGATTCGCTTGCGTGCATGGCTTTACTATTAATACGAACCTTACTTGATTTGTACCGGTTGTCACCGGTAGACTTTTCTATTTTATTCGTTCCTTGCAATTAGTCTGGTGTTCTGGCCTGCGTATGTATGTGTTTCCCTCGAACTCGTTGCGGTTGGTATTGAATGGCCAAATCACCTTCTTGCTGTATTTGCAATGTGTATCTCTGCCTCGTAGTTTGTGACCACAGAGGTCATCTCTCTAGCTCTCTAGGGGGCATCGGCACGGACACTGGTCTGGCTGGATGTAGACGAGAAGAACACAAACACACCGTGTTCTCGGGAGCCCCACACACAAAATATACCAGATAAAAAGTAACCAAAATATTACGATTTTGGATTTTGGAGTTGGACCTCTCTCCTTTTTCTGGACATATTGAACTTGCTCAATCAGCCGGTAAAAACAACATGAGCTCAGACCACCAAACGAACCGAAACACACACGATCGGAGACCAGCAGTCGCTCGAGCACTACCGACTTCGCTCCCTGTACATGCTACACCTCGTACTGACTGCTGTAGAGCGGCAAGACCTGGGTCGGCAGTCGGCACCGGGCAGAACAAGCCGCCAAGAGCTGCGGCAAGATCTCCACCCGACATGAAAAACTTGACTTTTTGACATTTTTAACTTTGAGTTTGACTTCAACGAGAGTCGGAAAAATACGAAAAAAAAATGCAGCGTGCGAGTATGTAGCCCACCTTGCAAATCTCGTTTTTCGATGCCTCTTACTTCGCGCTGAGCTCTGCCATGAAGACTGGAGAAGAAAGGGATATCGCTTGTGTGGGGAATCTCGTACGAAACCGAGCTCATCGTGGTCGGCCGTGCTGCGTTGTTCTTGTGTGGAGCATCGAGCTGGAAGCATCATCCGCGAACGATTTCTTATGTAGGAACGTATAGGGCTGGAAGGCTTTTTCCCTTTTGTAACTGCCGCTGGAAACATCAAGAAAATCATTTTTTTTAATGTTCGAGTGCAAGAGTGTGTGTGTGTGTGTTCTTCACATTAAACCGTTCTTTCTACCCGTCGACATCCAGCACAACCAGTGTCCGTGCC
>JBBMKB010069878.1:0-14372 GCA_037833945.1 Alaria marginata
TAGACTGTCACTTTTATGATCTGTCTCCGCTTATTTTACCTACCTTACGGGCATGCGCGAAGCCGCAGGCGGGCATCCGCCCGCCGCGGCGAAGCCCCCCTTGTATCCTCTATAAAAACCGTCAAATTTAGGGACCACGGATATCTGCTATAGTGAGTAGCTACTCCGAAAAGGTTTGCCGCTCCGTGGTAAAAAGTATCGTGCATCATCTGCGATCAATATCATAATAACAAGATTAAGTATACGCCCTACGGCGCGAGTAATCTGGCCTTGCACACGGGCGAGGTTATGGTCCAATTTCCTGTCTAAATGTGGCATTTGTGTTTGTCAATGCCAGCTATTAGAACACCATGGGTTTTCCCGCTGAATGGAAACTTGAGAAGCCGAGCGTTTGTAAAACAAACAAGATGATGATTGCGCTTTATGAGGTCAGTGTTTGCTGTCCCATTCCAAACGACATTGTCTGAGACGGAGACACACGATCATAATACGTCGTGACAATTCGCTAAATCCGGGAACCTTTTTGACATCAGGCAAGGGAATGGCAAACACTAACCCCTGGGAATTAAGGGGTCCAGTACAGTGTCCGATCTAACTATCCTAGGGGTTCGCACGCATTGTTTACTGGTTCCGTGTATATACCTACATCAGTTATATCACCTTCCTAGACGAGGTCAGGTTTATGACTTCCTATTGGTATACGATACTTGCGTTCATCCACGACAAATACTGGGACGCTATTTGTGTACACGTTGATTGGGAATTGAAACGTTCAAGGTCGTGAACACACAAATGAGTATTATTCCGCTTCAAGAGCCAGACGACTGTCTATCTAAATTTTGGAACACTTTGTCTGAAACTAGGCGTAAACGAATATGTCTTCAGGGTAAGGAATTGCCAAATCACTTTGCCCCGCGAACCTCAGCCGGGGGCGTGGCATACACCAACGTCTGGGAGTTTGGGGGGTTAAGCAGCGAGCCCCTGTTTAGCATCCTGGGGTTTATCACGCCTTGTTTACTGGTTTCGATCTTAGACATAGATCGGGAGTATCACCTTTACTAGACGTCTGTCTTGAGCTGCCTGAAGGTTTTGCCGAGGGGGCCGTCGACCTCGTAATCATGTTCCTGCCCGCGAATGGCTTTAAGCCCCGACATGATTGTGTCGCCATGCTCGTCAAGTGTCGGGACTGAGGTTTCGCCAATGATCCCTTGCATCGTTTCATCCCGTTTCACCCCCAAAAATCCCAGGTTCATCTGGAACGTGGTGTGGTCTGGGATGTCGAAAGTGTTGGTCGGGTCCCTCTCCGGCAGCTGGTGCAACTTTCCATGGTTGAGTCGGAGGGTGAGGTGCGGGGTAACCAGCTGGAATGAAACGTGATCAGACTGATGGGCGAATAGACTGTCGTGTTCCATGGCGTAGGACACGTACTCCTTGCATTCTGCCGGGTTTGTTGCGGATGGATCCTCTGCAATCCAGCGGTCCACTGACGGAACGTGTGCGAGGCGACGGCGACCCGATTGCGCGGCGAGAAGCTCGGCCTCACGTACTTTTTGCTGCCAGTACCTCTCGAAGCTGAACGGTCGACACTCCCCAGGAATGTTGGCCGCCATGAATGATACACCGGGTCCGAGCTCCTTCTCTCCTGGGCTGGCCACGCGTACGCCGTCCAACAGCACTGTCAGGGCACCATCACCGATGCATGTCTGGCCAAGGGCACTGCAGCTAGTTTCGAGTATGCTGGGGTCACTGACGAAGATGACGATGCTGTGGTCGACGCCGTCGTCATCGTTCGTCTGAACGCTAATGCCTGTGATGTACGTCACGACCGGGAGGTCGGCTACAGGGGCGGTGACCCTCATGTTGACGTGGTCCGTGCCCCAGGCTGAGAACAGTGCGTACCAGCTGTTCGATTGCCCTGTAAAGTCGAACTTCTGGCCCGCTAGTCCAACAAGATGGGGGTCTCCGTGGGCGCCAACGCCGGAGTCTGGAACAACCGGGGACATGGGACGCAAGACAGGCAGAATCATTATTGGGTGGATTCTACTTTAGTACGCGCATGGGATACCTGGAAACCTTCATATCCGACGATTATACTTATTCCTTCCTTAGACGCCTGCCCAACGCATCGCGCTTTCAAGCGAAGGCATGAAATGGTAGAGTTGCCAGATAAACGTCTTGAGTTTAGCGTGCTTAATCGAGGACATACTTCTCTTTGCGCGTGTAAGGTTGGATTCTGTCGGTGAAGACAACGATCGAGCTTGCGATGGTTTGTTCTAAAGTCTAGTGTTATTCCGTGTGGTCTGTTCAGAGAAAACCCCGGGCGCGCAGAAAACAGCATACTCTATTGATGCCACCTTGGCTTTCAATCAAAGCTTCTCTGACCATCCGCACACTAACATACATAGTTAAAAACATATCCAGCGTAGAGCACTCACTTGGGCACGTTTCCGGGCAGTTTTGAGCAACCCATAGACACATCTGCTGTGCCGATATGATACCGTACCCAGCGTCTGCCCCAAATGTCTCGGGTGCACCGTTGGCGTCGGATGTAGCATCGATGGTGTAGTCGTAATCGGTCAACATTTCCATCATGTCGCTGTAGGTGACCACCTGAAAGGTTGAAGGACACCACCCGGAGCGAAAAAAATGAACACTAACGGCTGGCATGCGTCCGGGTCAGACGTAAACGCTGATGACGTAAACACGGCTGGCCACGTCCAACCCGCTAGCGTAGCATTCGTTCCTTGATCCTATATTGTCTTATAATGTGTACAAGACCTACTCTACGTCGAAGGCATCGGAGGTCGGATAAATTGTACTTGACTGACGAATCATTTCAAGTGGGCATCTGCCTTGCATCCTTTGTGTCTTTTAGTTGGTTCGTTTGACGCCTAGGCCGTGATATTGCTGATCGAGTTTTTCTTTACGAATTATCAAGGTGGGTGATCGGTAGAGAGAGGTAGAGAGCTCCTCGCGTGCGGTGCCGTAAACACTTCAGATACACCCCTACCGTGTGGCATGCATCAGGCGAGGACAATGCGAATGTTTGTCGACACAACCGAAAACGTACATCCGATCTAGACTAACGAATAGAGTACGACCCAGTGAGAATTGTGCGGCTAGTTTAATTTCACAAATATTCCGGGGTCGTCGCTTACCCGAGGGAAGCATGCAGCCCTTATGATAGTGGCAATGGCTGCAGCCACGGGCGCTGACGCGGAGGTGCCGGAAAACGCCTCGAAACCTGTGCTCGAACACATCCCGGAAAAGAGCAAAACGCAAGCAAGGGATGGCATATAATTGCCTAAGTCGGGACGGCACCGTCGTAATTTAATACGAGTATACTGTAGTTCACTCCGCCAATGTCTGGTGTAATCAGTTGTTTGGGTACTACAGTGCGTATCTAAACCATAAAGTGAAATCCAAACGCGATTCAAACACATCGGTACTGAGGCTGAGCTGAAAAACCTGAGGCATTTGAAATGTGAACATAGTAGCAGCTCTCCCCTCTTATCCGCTATATCGTGTTTTTTGTTGATCGCAGTTCATGAAGCAGCAAAGCACTGATCTAAGTATATCATGTAATGTGAATCGTTTTTGTTGTCGTTGGCTTTGTTACCACGCGCTATTTCCGGAAAGCTCATCGATGCTTCTGCATGGCTCTTGTTCTCGTTTGAGCTTCCAGTTGGTGCTAACAACACCCAAGCATGTCTTCACCGTCGACGAACGGACCTGGTGTCGACGTTTGGAGAGCATCAGCAGCCGTCGTCACAGGTTTGTTTCGCGTGCTCAAACCCTGGCCGGCGTCTACAATACACGGCCCACGTGAAGAGAAGTCTTCCACTGCCGAAGGTTCTGGATCGGCGAAAGCTCCTCCGTCGCCACTTGCGCTCGACTGCCGACATGGAGGTCAGGTAAGCAGAAGTTCAATGAGGAGGCATATGTACCCACAGTGTGAGATTAAGCTGATCTCAGTTAGGGATACATGGATTTACGAATTCGGGGTCGAGTGACAGTGCTCCTCATGATCCAGTATTCCTCACATGTATACTCTTGTTCGCGGGTGTAGACCAGGGACATCCACTACGATGGAGGTGCGCCCGTTTTTGCCTGGGATCCTGACTAAAGGGCGCGCTGAACCTCACCTACCAACGGATTGTTAAGTAAACTGAAAGTGCAACGCTATGAACAAACCCATGGACTAGGTACACAAAAACATCGGACTGAAAAACGAGGAGGTTCCGGCAATTTAGGGTCAAGGAGCCCCGTCATTCAGAAACGGTAAGACTGAGAAGTGCTACCCTTATTGTAGAACCCGTCCATGGGCATTGATCGGGGGCTTTTCTGGACGACATGATTTAGGTGAGATATTGAGCTACTAAAGTGTGGAGCCGCGAGCAGCGTTTAGGCGCACCGCAATCCGCCGCAGGCGTTGGGAATCATCTGGTCTCGGATAACGACGTCTGAGGTGGTCGACCACATTCCGCGAAGATTCTAAACTCTTAAACTGTGGGCCACACCACTATTAAAACGCGTCTGCAATAAGAGCGGCTTGAAATCGTCCAATAAAACTTGTTAATCCGTCGTCGTACATACATTACCTCTGCACCAAGACAGCCAAAACACTTCCTACGCTTGTGTTGCTGCCGATGTCACGATCGCACAGCACCGTAGTGGAGAAACCTACTACCTTCCCCCATCGAGATTAGCAACACGTACTGAGCGGTCTCTTGGCATTTGATTCCCACTGATGTCGGCACACTCACATAAGGTATAGCACCCACACTGAATGTGCTCGTGGCGCAGGCTATCCCGAACATGGCACCAGACGCAGCCGTTGTATCACCAAAATCGTTGCCCGACGACACCAACTGCATGTCAATGGCTTCGAGAGGATCATTGCCAACATGGTGAATGGAAATATAATGCACCTGCACACCACGGCACAAGGTGGAGCACGCGCGCGGTACTCTTCACCTCTCCATATATATCAAGGTGAATCGTCGTTTCCGCTCTGTTGGCACCAAAAATCACTGGACAAGCCGACAACGCATAGATTCAGGCCTCCTTGTGCGGGGTTGAAAGCTTGTATTTATCACGGAAGATTCATCTACAGCACTGAGAAGGTGCACTGAACACGCTGATGTGTAATGTTCAAACGATAGGCTTCGATATCTTCAACACACCGTGTGTGTTCCGGTGGAAACATCGAGATAATAGTGAGCATGATGCGGTCGTTGTCGCACAAAGGGCCTGGTCTGTTGGAGGACACCCTGTTGTGTTGAACGCAAACAAAAAAATAACTAGTCTGACACTGTTCGTCATATGTACTCCACCACCGACCTGCCTACTGCAGGTATGGTGAAATTGGTCGTGCCCGAACGTTCACATATTTGAAGACATGGAGCGTTGCCCAGTACACAACGGGCCATTAATACTTTACCGAATATATCCCAAAATTTCCTGGTTTCCTGTGTAGTGCTTTGATTCGTGGAATTCCGGGCTGTGCCAGGTGAAATAGAAATCCAATCGTTCCTGACGGTTTGCCTTCTGTTTACCTTCCTGGTTGAGGAACTGTTTTCTCTAGCTCCGCCTATTTTAATCAACTTTGTACTTCACGAGGACAAGCAGGAAATATATCCTTCAACATAGCGACCCTTAGCCACGTGACCGGCGCGGTGAGTGTGTCGTTGAGTTCTGAACACAATGTGTATAAGTTTGGATACCAGCAATTCCAAATGTTTAACTTTTAAAGAAAACGTCCCAGGTATTAGATCTCCCACCAAAGTCCGTGGCGGGGAGGGAGCGTCCCGGATACCAAAAAGCAAGAATTATTTAGTTTTTTTTGTGTGATACTTTGTTGGTGACTTACAACACTGCCCACTAACCTATCTGCTCCAGTCAAAGTAAGTACAAGGGCCGTTGGGTCCTGCTATGAATATATAGGTCCAACCCGCTGTAAATATGTGCCACGTTTTTACTCATAGGCATGTCCCTTGACGCAAACGTTCCTGCCCTATGCTGTATTGCTCTGTATTTCGCTCATGTCCAATCGAACAGTACTGCTCGTGGCTTAGGATGACCGAGACTCTCGGCACGACATCCAAAACAGTACCTGGGTATCGTAAACGATCAACTAGGCTCACGGAGAGAAGGCGGTCATGTAATATCGCCGATACAAATGCCTAACTCGACTATATCTGCTATGGCGATATTCCATCGACAACATGCCTTCTGTAGGAGATCCGTACAACACAACCATTCGTAAAACCTGGACGAGCGCAGCTTGCTAGTGAGACTCGACCGGCAATGGACCAAAACGGTAGAATGTCGGTCTAAAAAACAAAAGCGTCAACTCTGGAATCGTTACTCGTCACCTGATTGTCACCGGGAGCCTCTATAGACACAGACGCAGTGATTCCATCCTGTTGGTATCGGGAGAAATGGTAAAGGACGGACGCCAGAGATGGTTGATCTTGAGACGAAAGTAAGACGACACGAGGCTCAAGCTTTGTGTGCGGAATACACAGCGTGCAATAGGAACATGTGAATCCGAAAACCGCCCTTCCCTACGGCACATTGCGAGCTCCCGTGGCACGCACCGTGTTCGTCGTGTCGTGACGGGAGCTACGATGGGGTTGGCGCTATATTCATAACTCAAAATATATTACGGACAGGGGCTTCTCCACCCCGAATCTTTGCACGACAACTGGTTGGTCGTTTCAAGTTTCGTTGTGTGAACTTTGTAGGCCAGGGAAATGTCGGTCGAGTTGCACATTTGGTTGTTATGCACTCAGAGTCAGCATGTTTTTGGTCTATAGCACCCTCTGAAGTAAATATCTTCAGTCGATTTGAGTTCTACCCGCACCCCACCGGGCGTCCGTATAAAGGGGGCAGCCTATACTCACAGACGACACGATGCTCCACAATCCCCCGTCTGAATCATTAAAGGACCAAATCGCTATGAGAATTACTCGAGCTGAACCCTCGTCGTCGTCCCATTTTATGTTTACTGGTAAAGGGCTTGACGAAGTGAAGCGGAAAAAGTACCTGGAAAAAGCAAGGGGCGGAATCAGGAGAAGAACATTAACGAGTAAAATATCCACAGGCAATTGGATATTTTGGAATACGTTTGAACGATATAAACCCGGAAAGTAGCCAGGTTCGTAGCAGTCCACTACCGATCAAGCCAACCGGCGGGGTGCGATGGAACACGTACTAGATACGGTACTCATTACAACAGTAGTAGAGTATACCAATATATTCAATGCTGGATAACACATCGTATTTGGTTTGTACGTACAAGCAACCGCACAGCATCGAGTGTGGCAGCATTGCTGGAATCCCCGAAGTACATACCAGTACGCAGCGTAATAGTGTACCTACAGTAGTATACACAACAGAAGTAGCACAGCTCGTCACTTTAAGCAACATGGAACAACACAGTGTCGCGCTCAACCAAGTTTACTCGTACAAGTAGCCTTAGGTAGGTACGCGTAGCCTCAAGGGCATATTGTAGCATATAGCTTCATTGTCAAGCAGTAGTCTGAGAGCCAGGGGGAGACATGGACACAACCAAATAAAATAGATAAAATTAGCATGGTATAGATGTATTTGGGTGTACTATGAGTTCTGGTTTCCATGTGCCCTTGAACTTGCACATTTCCCACTCAGGGTATTAAAAGTGGTCATTTGAATTGTTGGCGGTTTTGGTAAGCAACTTGACAATCGGGTCGCTTTGGCCATTGGTAGCAGGTGAAAAATTACCCAATCTAGCATATTGCTTTATATTTTTGTGGTGGGATGGAAGGCGTGATCATGTCAGCGTCGGGCCCTTTAGAGCTGTTCCGAAGTTTACGGGAATATACTGGTTAGACTGACGTACACACTGGTTTACGTTGACATTGGTTTCGTTAGCAAGGCGAATCCTGCATGCAATATCAAGCTGAATGTCAGTTGGTTGGCATCATACTGACCACAGTGAAGAAGGAAAACACAGACCGCAGTCAATACGGGAAACACGTAACACAGGCAGATTTCGAAAACAAAATTCCAGGGAACTGTTATGCACGAAAAGCCGTGCAATTAGCCGAAGTGTGGCGCCTTAGATTGGTTTTCGTACTCAGATACCTGATATGCAATCTAATTATTGTAAACTTTGTTTTTCCAGAAGAACTCGTAGGACGATTCCCGAGTTTCTCTGCTGAAATATACAAGAACGTGCCAGACTTTTGTACCGTGGTAGCTATTGATCTCAACAAAGCACACAAACTCGGGTTTCCTATAATTTGGTTCTCGTTTCGAAAAGGCCTTTCGCGGTTTTAGCTACTAGTAGGGTCCCAAAACAACGGTCCTCAGCCTTCATTTTTATTCGACAACCCTGTAGGCGCCAGGTATTGCATGGAACGGTTACACGAGGTTTGGCTTCAATTGTTGAAAACGTGAAAGCATGGTATCGACTTAGAGTCAGATGGTTTGCTTCAAACCGATGAAGAAGTGAACTACAAAAAGGACGAGGTTATGTCGCATATGTGAATGGTACGGTTGTTGGTACAAGACACCAATTTTTCACGCCGTCGTTGTTTGCTAAACCCTCAAAATTCGTAAACGTCTTCTGTGCGCCCCTTCCGAAAATATGAAGATGATTGTTCTTAATTTTTTCACATCAATAGCGACTACTCTGGTGTCGTTGAAGGTTCGAAAGACTAAAAAATGAAGAAAAACCGTATGCACCAAACACATGGCAACGTAACAACAAAAGCAAACATTGTCCCCTACATTTCGAAACTTCGGCGAGGGTTCAAACAACAAGGGATAAAAAAGTTAGGGTCTAAGTCGGAAACCCGGCGTGAGCTTTCGCCGGGCTCACACGTTGGAAGCGCAGCTCAAACTAGCCATCAATGTGGGAAAAACCTTTGCACTGGTTGAAAGTTTTCGAACCAGATTCGGCAACGCACAGGGTTTTAAGGCGCTGTTGAAAACGACACAGATAGAAACTAAGTTGGAAACAAAAATAACAATAATTTGACCAAAATTGCAACAAACGCGGGAACCAACCGTTGGAGACAAAAATATATATATATATTGAATGGAAGTTCTCTCACCGGGGCCAGGGCTTCCTTGGAGCAAAAGTACTGTCCAACCCTTCTTAATTTGTGATCGTTTGAAGCGTCTCTAAGAAAGAGGGTGATACTAGGTAACCACGTCTCTCCCAAATGGCACACGAAATCCTAAAAACAACCAATCGGCACTAGTTCTTAGGTGATTAAACGGGAGATGGCGCCCCCCCTTGTCGAAAAGGGCAGACTAACTGCTGCATAGCCATATTTCACACTTGTTCCTACGGGTGCACGAAAACAATCCAGGCGTCTACGGAAGCCGGGGACGGCGGGGCCGCCGTCCCCTGTCCGTGGGGGGTGCACCAGGCAATCACCCCAGGCCAAACCTTCACACCATATACAATGCAAACGTTCCACCTTACTTGGTTCTACTTAGACTTGAGCTGGAAATTGCGACCCTATCTCCATAGAACATGGCATACTAATAGATGTTATCAACCGCCACGTTGTACATGTCAATACTTAATCATTCTTAAAAACTAAAGGTGATGGCCGAGGCGCCATCTGCTTATCGAGCCTGTCAACGGTAGAGTAGATTATGCCCTGCGTACAAGCAAGCGCACACACCTCAGAGCCCAGGCGCCGAGCACACACAGCCGGCCTACATATGACTTGATCGTGTAGTTAGTCCCGAACAGGGCAGTTCATCCGCATTGGGTGATTTGTTCGATGAAGGTTCATACTATTTAAATACGTGTGGATCCCATCGCACTAACATTAGCACACAGCATGGAACAAGGGGCCTCCTCGTACGATGCGTTGCGGCACGTTGTGTACATCGGCACCGAGAACTATGTTATTTGATGTATTTTGCCTTCGTGACAACATCCCCGGAGGTACCTACACGCCTACGCGTGATGTATACCTCCTAGGTCTGCCTCGAATTGGGGTCGTGGTCAGTGGTCAAATTTCTGAAAAGTAAACAACGAATGACCACGGCCCTTCCGCCCCCCTCTCGTCGACATATCTACGCCAGCAAGCATTGGCTGTGCTTGTACGGAAAAGTGTACGATGGGTTACGTGGTATCGTATGCGCACTAGACGATAACAGAGTATTGCTCTCGTACAAAATAACAGGACTAGAATAATGTTTGGGCAACGAGTCATCCTACAGTAGTACAAATGTGGCAGAAGCGAGCTCTTAACAGGAGGAGTTCAACATCTCACAAGAATCATGACTTCGAAGACATTTATATTGCGAGACCCAATCAACGAGTTCCAGGTGTAACCATACCGGTGTATGCATATCGACAGACGAATTGCAGGTGTAACCATACCGGTGTATGCATATCCAAGACGACGTCACTGCCAATATCAACGTTCGATTTTATACCCGTACCTTAGCAGGCTAGTGTCTGACGAGTCGAAAACGTGTGCACTAATCCCGGCGGCGCAAGGAGCATAATCTGTGTCGCCAAAGAGCACAGTCTGACACTCCCAGTCCTGCACGGCAACAACACACAAAACAATAGGGTAATTGGCAGTGTGCGGGAGAACGTCCATACGGAAAAAAAGACAAGAGGCATGTTGTTATTGACAGGCGTTCAACTTCGCCGCCTAGTTCAACAGGGACAGCACACGTCAGCCAAGTATCTCTGGTGCGGGGGGCTTATCCATGGAGGGACGTCTCAATGTCTTAGGAATATCATCATGTCGTAGTCTATCATACCTAGGTCATGAGAGCATTCATTGGGTTGGTCGTTCATGTCCTACGGAGTGTCGGTCGTTGGCGGACGTACATAACTCTTTAAAATCAAGAGCCGCGGGAAATTTCAGACTAGTCGTAAAATAGAAACCAGACGTACGACCGTATATCTCGGTTGGAAATCGGGTAAGCCAAGGGTTTACCAAACAGCCACGCGCTGTTATGGATGGGGAAAAAGCCTAGATATGCCTTTTAACGCCGGGAAGCAGCGACATACACTGGCGGTAATTCGGGTCGGTTGTGATGGCAGTCTGGACAACCTGCCGAGGTTCGACGTTTGATCAACATATACATCGTGCCTGCGTGCGCCACGTATGAGCACGGAGGTTTTCTAGGTTTTGGCAATGTAGGCGTTGCAATGTGTCCGGTTTTGGCAACGTACGCGGTTCAAGGTCTACGGTTTGACCAATTGCCTACATTCATTTTTCCATCCATGGCGCAACCCAGTCTGGTCGCAGACAGATAAATATCTCGAATAACACATTTTCGATCAGGTTTGGCCAAAACAATATAAAATTCCTTGGGAAAGGTTTTTACAAAAACACAATGAATAGCTTTTGACCGCAAAACTACAACACACCAAAGTACTACGCACATACATATTGTACTGCTTACAGACAAAAACCGTGCATAGAGCGCTCTGCCCCGAAAACACGACAACAACATTTTCAACCAAACAGCTGAATATGAAAAAATTATAACTGCAGAGATACCCTAACCATTTTTGCGGTTCGGAGAATCTAAAAAGCAATATCTAGTCTGACAAAAAGCCGTTCAAAATGCTACTTTTTGATATGACAATGGTATGACGCCATGCTGGCGTATCACAGACAACGGAACTACCGGTTGGTCTGATGATCGTACGAATGTATTTGTTTCAGGACCAGCGCGGTTGAGTTGCGCGAACAAACGTCTTCAAAGCTATGCTTCCGGTGACATATTGCGCTCGTGAAGTTACGAGCTCAGAAATAATAGTGTGCACCCCTACCGTGCGATGCCTCCTACCCTAATCGTGGTACACCGCTACGAACCGAGCGCTTACCGCTACGAATCGGTGTCCAAATCCGATGTTTCCCCCGCTGGAAAAGTAGAGGATGTCGTGGTCTTGCGTCGCCTGGTCGACTGCATTGGCAAGAATTCCGTCACGGAAACTCGGCCTGATATCAGGGGACAACATACACGGTCAGCGCGCATACTACATGAAGAGTGGGGAACGTAGACGTTATGGGACTCTTTTGTTGAAGGGTCCAGTGTGTACACATCACCCTAACGCCGGAATCTACAGGACCTGTTCTGTTTCACGCAGCGAGTGTGAGTGAACAAACGTATACATGACAACTGGCATTTCAACGATGGGGAGTAGTGACGCTTCTGCGGAGCCCTGCTGGTCAAGAAGTGGGCAGTCACCCGATGATGCCAAACCCATCGTAGATTGCGTTACGGACTCGCCAGACTTGCGCTTCTACGGTTCGCATTGTGCCGCCGATATACGGAAATACAATACGTGCGCATCGCTCGTTCTAAAGTTGACAATTTAGGCTAGTGTACACCTACGTCAATAGCTCGTTATAGGGCGAAAAAGCACATACTAACTATCGGTCTATATGCTTACGAGGCAAAATATGAAATGTCGTCGACGATCACGTCGCATCCCTCCGCATCCGCCAAAACGCCGATGTCGTCAGCAAATGTCTGACGGAATGCGTATGGAGACGCGAACGTAAAAGGAATTGAAGTTAGAGGGACAGCACAACCGCCTCGCCTGTGACATCCTGCAATATGTGCCAGTAACTACTTTGTAGCCGCCAGCTAAAGGTCATTACATAGCACTGAATGACAGGAGACCTGATTTCGAGTAACGGTGCCAAGTTATTTGACAACCGCGTTCGCGGACCCAAGGTGCAGTAGAAGTACATCTAAAACCCAAGATTAGGGCACAGAGGTCACTTTTCATAGCTTGTGTGAGCGGTGTCCGAAGTTTTGTAACGTCTTTGTAAAGTTTTTTCCTTTCGTCGTTGCGGGAATCACCGCCGCCGCGCAAACGTCTATTACGCTAAGCCCACAATCTATTTAAAATTCGTGTTTTGAGATCGATACAAAGGCACTCACATGACTGGCACAAGCCGGTACTGAAAATAGAGCAACCCCCGATCATACCGACGAGGCAACCGTTAAGCCCACAAGCTATCCGGCTACATCACGGTACCAGCACAATGCTGCTCTATATTCCCCTCAGAAGATGCTACAACATGTGGACTTAGCGGTTGGATCTGTAGTGCCTGAATATTACGTAAACCGAGCGCTTAAGCGATGTGAAACGCATTGTCCCCTAGGGAATCATCTTGACATGTGAACGCCTTGCGGGATGGTCATGAGGTATAGGCTCGGAACCCACTATGCGTATTGTGTGGTATCATGTCTTGTTTCCCCACTTGGTCTATATTTTTCATTTAGCGTTTGTGTCGCCGCAGGGGGCGAAATGGCGATACCGTGATACATATTCCACACTAAGCCCCGGCGTCCCAGTATCCAACAACACATGCTACGACCGAGGTGTGCCCATATCTGCTTGGGATCATCACGTTAGGGCGATTTAAACCTCACCCATCAACTGCTTTCGAGTAAACTGAAAGTGGAAAACGATGAACAAAGCCATAGCCTAGGTATACAAAATACATCGGAGTAAACAAAACTATTTTCCGATGTTTTTGAGTTAAGGAGACCCGTCATTCAGAAACCAAAAAGCTAAAAAGTGCTATCTCCATAGTAGCACGCGTCCAACACCCCGGGCCGTTGGTTTATGCCTGCCAAAGACGCGTTCTACGATAGAGGTAGCACTTTTTGGCGTTTTTCCTTTCTGGATGACGGGGCTCATTGACTGAAAATCGTCGGAATGTCATTTTATTTCTGCAATATGTTTTTTGTATAGATAGATATGCCACGGGTTTGCTTACCGGGTTGCACTTTCAGTTTTCTCAAAATCAGTCTTTGGGTGGTGTATAGAGCTCCTCAAGTGAGGAGCTTCAGACAAAACATGCTAATGGTGTTATAACACCTCTATCGTAGAATGCGTCCAAACAAAAGCACGGCGAAGAGGCGTAAACTGTAACGGCATCTTATGGCATCTCTGAAGTATACTGTTGTGCACCGCCTACTTGCCTGCTCGCCTACGACGGCGGTGTTAAATTTGTAGGTGGCGCCACTGGCGATGTCGAACGCCAGCTCGATCATGGCAGACCGTTCACAGATGAAAGAGACAAAAAAAACACACACACACAGTCGATGTTAATGGGCGTGTTCGTGCGACATGGTTAAGGGGTGTGGAGATTATTTCTGCAAACTGACGCATCAAAACGTATTAGAGGTCATGATCTATTGCTATCAGTCTAACCGATTTATGCTGAGCATTACTGTCTGGACACCTGGGGGGTGCAGGTGTCCGCCGTTCGCCCCTTGCGTTACTGCTTGGTTCGAGGACCAACGCCCGAATGGGTAGGGTGGACCGTAACTGGACCGAGCCCGGCGGAAGGCTGTGTTCTCATAGCCAG
>JBBMKB010069889.1:0-14367 GCA_037833945.1 Alaria marginata
GGCGTACAACATGCCCCACACGGCCCTTCGCACGCATGCCAACGGTTCCTGCTCCTCTATTCCGACTACCGCAGCATTACTGAGCTGAACCAAATCCCTTACGATGGTTTCGTCTTTGCTGAAGCGTATCAGTACGACGTGTAACGCAGCAGCGAAGAACATGTTGAACAGTGACGGTGATAGCACGCAGCCTTGCCGCAGCCCCTGTGTGTAGTAGTTAGTGGAAGTGCTGCAACAACACGGCTTACGCACGAGAGTTTGCTGAATATTTCGTATTTCCGTACATATCAAAGTTTGATCGTTTTCGCCTGTCTTGTGACCAAGGGCTCGTATCATATCATCTCACAACGACAGTAAAATAAATCACCTTGGAGATTCGTCCAAGGGTGTGTGTGTTATCTTGCGTGCTATATGGTATATCATAGAGCCGGTTATATATCACTTCGAAGACAACGGTAACAGTCACATATACTACAGAGTACATGAGAGGTAACAAGAATGAAACGTATCGTGAGATAACTTTTGTAGCAGTACTCGTGCTCAACGTGAGAGAACTTCTGTATGATAGCAGTACCCGTGCTCAATACCAAAGACACCCGAGGTGCCTGTGGGGTCCGTATATAGGCCAAAATAACCACGAAAGGCGCAGCAGCGGATAACCCCCCCCCCCCCGGTTTCGCCTTCGAGGGGTGCCAGGCGCCGGGGCTGCGCTCCATACACACCAATAAGGTATTCAACCCACTCCAATTTCAAGCAAGTTGTTCCGCTAAAGAAGGGCGCACTTCTATAGGGGTTAAGATACACCACTCTGACCGGAAATATAAGCACCTTATATACTCATATTAGTAGAAATCGGGGCTTATATTTCAGGTCAGAGTGGTACCCGACAATCCTTTTGGGGTCAAGATACAACGACCAAACCAGTTATTTATCAATAGAAGCGCGGTCTCACCCACCGTTCATGATATGCGAAGCGGTCTGCAGCACAACTAATTTCATGCTGCGAGCGTGTTGCACCTGCACCTCTTACGGACTTTGGGTTTGTTTTTGTGTTTTTCCCTGGGGTATCCTTCCACTCCAGAGCGACTGGAGCCTGTACTGCTGTGACCACGGACTTGATCATGCGAGCCAATGTGAGAACAACAACAACAACAACAACAACAGCATGGGCTATGACGGGGTATCCTCCTATGGACAGCACCACCTTGTGAATAAGCTCGAGTAACACCTTATGGTAAGTACAACACCAAACACGACCTTGAACCCAAACGCGTGCAAAACGTTTTGGTTAAGATTACCAAAACATATACCTGGTACCTGGTATTATACTTCGTATACTTTGAAGTATAGAAGCGCGGTCTCACCGACCGTCCAGGGCAAGCGGTGTGACCAAGTACGACAAGTTTCATACTACTGTGAGCTTGTTGCACCTATGGGCTATGACGGGTTACCCCTATACCATGGTATGCTATACGTGCAACACCACCTTGCAAGTAAATTCGTGCAACGCTTTTTGCTCAATTTACATCCAAGACGTCTGCCAAAATCCAACCCGATCCCAGACCCTCACCCTTGCCCTAACTCTAACCCTAACCCAACCCTTTGGGGGGCTCGAGGCCAGCATCGCGGGGTTCCGCTGCGAGCTTCGGTAGCGTTTTCCCCGAAAAACAACGGGCGGCAGAAAAGACAGCCTCGACCAATCAGACAGCAGTGGTGCTGCATGAGTTAATGTACAATATGGTGGGTGTAGTACATGGGCATATCGCTATGATGGAACTAAAAAAAAGGACCCGTCTCTAAAAAAGGTACCTTTTTTAATACCGTCAAGGTACCTTTTTGAAATGCTGTCATGGCCCACAATCAGTGTTGCGCAACTCCATGCAGCAGCTAAGTCGGTTGACGGCTCTTTTTTCCCTCTTGACAGAGAGCCGTCAAGGACAGCCGTCAAGGAACTCACTACACTAAAACTAGTATGTCGAGTCTAAAAGAGACCTTGACGGGCCAAAATTAGCCGGTCAACCGAGAAAACAATATCGCCCCTCTGGTAAGAAACCGAGATGTTGGCTTTAGGCCAGATTTCTCATTCGATAAATGGTGGGTCCTACACCAACTTCAGTATAACAGCTGTCGAATTTCTTATTTCCTCGTGACTTTTAGGCCATGCGTTTCTTGTGGGGCACTTTTTTATGAGAGGCCAGGCAGCAAATGATATGTGCCATTCAGTGTGCAGTCAGACGCGTTCTACGATAGAGGTAGCACTTTTTGGAGTTTTTACTTTCTGGATGGCGGGGCTCCTTAACCCAAAATTGTCGGAATATCATCCTATTTTTGCCCAATGTTTTTTTTGTATAGATGGGCCACGGGTTTGTAGATCAGATTGCACTTTTCAGTTTGCTCAAGATCACTTACTAATAGTATAGAGGTCATCAAAAGTGAGGAGTTTCGGAAAAAAAATGCTGCACCTCTATCGTAGAATGCGTCAGCAATAATCACACCATTATTAATAGTACTACAACTCTGGTACTAAACGTCATCCCCTACCCAATCAGCGCCGGTTTGCCACTACTAATAGACGCCGATGCTGCTAGTAATGATCCCTTTGAGACTTCAGAAGGAAAAAACAAAAAAAAAGTAACGGTTACAGCATACTGTTAACCACACGAACCAGCCCGGACCGCTAGGGTACGGGGCGTGTCCGAACTGCAACGTAAAGAGTTGTACCGCACGCGCACAGCAATGTGATCCGTGTACCGTTGCGCTCTTCCTATTGTAGTTGCCTGATAAGATCGCACTCGTCGTGTTTTTGGTCGCTAAACCAAAATTAAGATATATGCGACCCAAAAGGGTTAATGCTGCCATTTTTAGGGTTTTTCACGGTACATTTTTTTGTTATGGTGCGGTGCAGCGCGATTTTACCGCACCGCACCGCACCGCACCACATCGTAGGGTTTGCGCAGCGAAAGAGAGATCCGCATCGCACCGCACTACTGCTGTACGGCACGATAATCTCAAAACCAAAATCCTCACCGCATCGCAACACACCGCACCGTATAATATAATACGATGCTACGGAATAAAAAAATCTGCCTCCGAACTGCACCATCCGACTCTCAAAAAAAAAAAGAGTTATGAACGAAGTGTTTTTCTTACCGTGCGGTCCGTTTTTTTACGGTTTCTACCGAACCGCACTTCACCGTAAGATTTTAACCCGAGCCGCGCCGCACTCTATGACATTGTATGAATATCAAGACCAAAACCCGAAATCCGTACCGCACCGTATGATATGCTTGTAAAAAATAGAATCCGCGCCACACTGCCCCGTATAATATTATACCAGGTACGATTTTGCAAAATAGAAAGACCGCACCGGGGTTCGATTCTACACCGGGTGGGTGTGTTTTTCACATTAAACTGATATTTCCACCCATCTACATCCAGCACAACCAGTGTCCGTGCCGATGCCTCATAATAGGGAGACGAGCTCTGTGGTCACAAACTGCAAGACAGAGATACACGTTGCAAATATAGCAGGGTGATTCGGCCATGCAATACCAACCGCAATGGATACGACGAGGGCCAAACATACCGGTATGCAAGCCAGCATATCAGGCAAATTGCAAGGAAAAAAGTGAAAAGTCAAAAGTCTGTTTTTTTCCCCCCGTCCTTTTTCGCCTCTCACGTAATTTCGCAATTTCCTCCTTTCTTTCTTTTCTTTGTTTTATTTCCTCCTTGCCATCGTTCTGATTTTTTAATTCCTGCAGGTATTCTGGCTTGCTGTTTGTGCACACAGCAGTATTACATGCCCTGATTTTCGTACCCAGTACGTTTTGGCATGCCATGTACGAATATCGAGTAACGTAACTTCATCTTGCAGTCGTACTGGCTTTTTCGGTGTCTCGTCTAAACACAGAGCTGGCATATAATATCCCTCTATTAATTATTAATAGGATGAAGAATCGGCACGGCCACTGGGTGAGCTGGATGTCGATGGGTGAACAGTGAAAAGAGAACAATACAAAAGGTCATACCGGTATCATCTACCTAGCGAAATAACTTCGGCTGTGTATCGGTAGTATTTATATATCGTTGAAGCCGATATATCGGAAATACATCGGCGAGCACAGCGAAGCTGACGCGCGAAGGCGCGGAAGCTCGCTGTGCGAGCCCCAACGCCCCCCCTCGGCTGGCGAGGGGGCCCCGCGGGAGGCGTTGCCGACGGCAGAAAATTTGAGCAATTTCGCTTCATTTCTCATCGAAATTGGTCTTGTTCGGCCAACAAAACTGAGCGAAAACCTTGAAGAACATGTTTTAATATATTTGTAGTTGGCATTTCCATACAGAAAAAAGTAAATGGAAACCAGTACTGGCCAGTACCTGATACCCGTACAGCCTGCTAAATGATCTATAAATAAATAACGATGTGTAGATGAGATGAAAAAAAAACATAGCCGGACAGCCAGCAAGTGGCAACCAACTCAAGTACTTTGATTGTAGCCTAAAGTTACTGCCCATCAAAGCGAACCGATTTCCGCAACAACAGCAACAGCAAAACAAGTAGGTAAAAAATTAGAGCGAAGAGAAACACCAACAAACACCCCGTCCTTCTGCCGATTGTATGTAGCAGGTAGGTGGTATTCGCGCTAATTTTCGAACGCTGCAGTACTGCGTTCCTTCAAAATCCGTGCTGACACTCTCATTTTTTACGGACAGATGTCCTCCTGTCGACGGGTAGAAAAAACGGTTTAATGTGAAGAACACACACATACACACTTCTCTGCCACACCCCATACGTTACCCCTAGGCGGTCATTGAGTGCTGCTGACTGATGTGCGTGTGCTTGCTGTCTGCTACTGCTGCTGTTGCTCTTTGGGTTGTATATCCCCTGTTTGCCTGATACTCTGTAGAAAACCCTTACACTAAAATATAAAATATCGGTAAAAATATCGGCCCGACTTCCCGATATAAAATATACCATATCGATCGTCAGATATATCGAAAAATATCGGTACCGATACACAGCCCTAGAAATAACACATACCAGGTACCAAGGGTAGCTATTTAAATACACATATAACAAATATAGGTATCTGGTACATTACAGGCGCACGGACGTGCACACACAACACGTACACCAGCAGAACTGCTGCATTACGCAGTACAGCAGCAGTATATATACTCGATATGCACCCGTGCGATACTACCGTTACATCAGTCAAGTGCACCATTGCTGCAACCTTGCTTGGGGACGTTGGTTCTGGGCATGCTGACACCCTCCATGCAAAACAGCACTCGGGGGGAGAGTCTGTGGCTGGTACATGCACAAGTAACCTTTCCTAGACTTGACAGCTTGACAGAGAAAAGATGACGATCAAAACTGATGATTTACAGCATCACATCAGCTACAAGTAGCAAAGGGGGCTGTAAGGTTAGGGGGGGGTGTTTTTAATGTCGGACTCCAATGCAATGGAGTGCAAGGAGTTGTATGATACCCGCGTAGCGTGGACTGTTGTATGATGCTGCACGCTCACACCATGATAAGGTCGTCCTTCTCATTTGTCTTTTCGGTATACAGGAGTAACACATGCATGGGTCCCGAAAGGGTTAATGGACAGCAGCTGGAAGCTGGACAGGCCAAGGGGCAGTGGAGCATCGCTGTACTCTCGCTCTTCACGAACAGACTACCGCACGCAGAAGACAATGCTTAGACTCAATTTGACACGAGTACCCTTGGTACTTGGCAAAAGGCCAAAGAATATACAAAAGCTCATGGTATAATACAGTTCACAAGTATATCTGGCAGTACGACAGAAGTACCCTGGTAGACTATAAACAGGTACACCCCGCACCCCGCAGTGCTGCTCTGAAATGTACTGGTGCCTCGTGGATAGACTACTCGTGCACAAGATGTACTAATCGCAACACAAATCGTCATATCAAAATAAACCCTCAGGTAGTTGACTTTCGTCGACGGCTGATGTTACACCTTTTTCATAATCATACATATCGCGCTCATACAGGCCATTTTGATCTATTTACAGATTAGCAGCAGCAGCAGCCAGCATTTTCGACCGCAACAAGCAGTGTACCTGGTACCAGCAACTGCAAAAGACAAAGCCATTGCCTGCACTGCTTGCTGCGCCTGCTTTAGTCTCTCAGCGTCCGTACAATACCACCGCTTGCTCTTCGTTCGGCCGTTATAGCTCGCATAGATGTCGATGCAAGAGGTACATGGACCCACTTCTGCTGCAAGATGATGCTGGGTACAGGAGTTCGTGTTTTTCTATGCATATGGTACATATACAGCACAGCAATAAGGTGCACTCTCAGGAAGACAAAACCTCTCACACCTAGCAGGCGTACACCCCCGACTATGCCCAGCCCATACCTCTGTCTCGTCGGCCAAGGCGCCGAACTTGAGCGCAGCGAAGAGGGAGCCGAGAGAGTTTAGGGACGCCGCCGGTGCTCGGAGGTAGAACGGAGCAACAGCGAAGCCCTGTCGGGCCAGGCGGTCGGGACAGACAACGTCTACCGCGATGGCCACCTCGTGCGCTTCCACCGGAACCCCCACCTCTGCTGTCGTCACCACAGCTTCGGGTTGGTGAGGAGGACCCACACCCTCCATAGCGCGAGCTGCGAAGCACTCGCGCAGAGTCAGGTGTTGTTCAAGTGTACCTCGAAGGACTCTACACTGAGAACAAGACAAAAACTCAAAAACCACAAGTAGGTATATACTTCCAAACCCCTGTACAAACACGCCACTATGATGCGCTGTGAACTCCCAGTTTCAATTTCGCCCGCCTGCGGAGCTGGATCCTCTCGCGTATACAGCAAACACTCAACGGAGCATGCAGAAGCGACGCCCGACCGGCATAGGCCCGCCAATGGCACGGAGAAGAGCCTACCTTCAAACTCTTGCGCTGCTAGCCTCGCATCGATGGGACCTGGCAGGAGGGCAGTTGCTCGCGGGCCAGACAACTGAAGAAGGTGCGTCGAATTTCGTCAAACGAGCACAACAATTTGTTTCGGTGTAGTATGTGACTGATGATGATGATACGAGCCTCTAGAGGCCAACGTTTGCGTATTGCCCTGCACTTGCAACTACGACTGCAGCGCCGGGCACGTAGCGGTTCCTGATGTTGCTCGTAGGTGTGCGCCGTCCCCTCGGCGTTTGCTGGCGGTGAGAGGACCGGGAGCGAACGGTGTCCGACTTGGATACCTGTGGTTTCGAACGCTTATTCTTTCTCGCCGTGGGCGTACCAGTACAATTTTTTTCTCGAGGGTTAAAAAAATAATACTACTTTTTTAGTGCTACTCTAAATCGCTCCCAATAATTCTTTTTCGCTCTTCTGTGATGAGCGCAGAAAAAGTTGGAACCTTTGGGACAAGAAAGTTTTCGTATACGAGTACCCCATTGTTGTCCCTACCCCCCCGCGGCAGTTCCGACCTTGATGCGCGTACGCAAGCATGCCCACACGGCGAAATGTTACTCCACACACGTCGGGACAAGGCACAGCACAGCAAACGCACAGGGCTGGGGCGTGTCTCTTCTCTTTCTCACCCACACCCCCCCCAATTTCTCCTCTATACTTTGCACATGATATGCGTATCGTGGGAGATACACAGCCTCTCTTTCTTTCTGTTCGTTCATCACAGCCAAGCTTAAAAGAGGCCGAAGGGCTCGAAAAACGCTCGCCACCTATTTTATGAATACCACCACGCCACACGGACTATTTCGGCTTGCAGAGAGGGTCCAGAAGCCTAGCCTGGCGGCCCATCATCAACTACAAGCAGTAATTTTAAACTCCGAAACTATTCGATGTTTTCGTTTTCGGCGCCTATTCATAGTCATCAAACTTGATCCTATACTAAAACCGTATCACTTTTTTTCTATTATTTTGGAGAAAAGGCGGCTCACTTAGACCACCACGTAGGCAGCGATTTAGAAACAAAGCCACCGAGAAGAACAGGCGTTGTCTACGTACGTACGAGGAACGTGTACTGCGTACCTGGTACAACTACGACCTTTTGTGAAAACGACATTTAAATCGTGCAGCAGGGCATCATTGTCTAAATCTCCTCTCATTTAATCCGCAGTGTATTTCGCTCATCCCATTAAATGGTAGCTACCAGGGGTATTCGTTCGAAGGTCTCATCATTTTTTTAGTATCTACCAGGGGTATTCGTTCGAAGGACTAAAACTTCTGCTGTGTCTTTTTCGTTGTCTGCGGTGTTTGTATTGTGTAATACATATGAAATATGATATGTATTCTCTCTCTGCTGCCTCGTAGTTTGTGTCCACGCTCGCATGTAAAACTCACAGAGTAATCGCGTACGGGCACTCCGGTGGAGTCCGTGAGTAGAAACAACGGTACGATGTCCAACAACAACAGACCTCTGCAACAAAAAAGCTGACATTCGAAAAGCATACCAGCACCTGATATAGTCTATACCAGCAGATCAGATGGCTCAAACAGCAGATAAAGGCATGATGCATGATACAGATGCAGCCAGGTACGCGCCATTCACCTGTACCTACCTGGTATCACTATCACTAGACAAAAAAAGTACCCCTGGTAGCGTGGTAACTCGTAGTAAGTAAAATTTTAGATGGATTTTCAGATATTGATTGTTACCGCACTGCTACCATTGTTGAACTTGATGGTTCTGGTTCGTGCCGGCTGGACCGGCCACCGTCCATTGTACGGAAGTGCGATAGAACTATTAACTACTCGAGTACACAGTATCACAGTATAGCGTTGCGCCGTAACAATTCACATTATTACAGTATGAATAATAATATAATAAAAATAACTGACACACATCAGTACATATTTCTGTCCTCATGAGGACAAAGTAAATGTCCGAGCGCGTTGAACGAACCGCGTCCTGTTGCTGTTGGTGGTGGTCAAAGGTGTGGTGTTGGTATTATTGTAGTCAAGTGTCCACCGTCATATTTCCGCTTTCCGCCCGCACGGCGACGTCCAGCCATTCGGTACGCTGCTGCTCACCACCAGACCCACCGCTCGCTGTGTTGATTATTCTTCCTAAGTGGAGATTCAAGCTTCTATCTGGCCACAAATTGCCAACTCCAAGAGATGTTTACATTGATCATTTATACTGCACCGTCGTATCGTACCACACGAATGAACGATGGAGACAGACGTCAACTCTGTCTATTTAATTTTGGTTGTGTTGGCCCTCTGGAAAAAAGTCTTGCAGGCTCATGATCTCGACCCATCGTATCATAGGGTGTGTGTAAGTGTGCCCAAGCTCAAACCTCCGTTGTATGTACTACCCGTAGTGTGTGTATGGGTGTCCTTCACACTATTAATAGTGGACCTTCTTTCTACTGAGCTTCAACGTCGAACACTCATAAGCTTGCCCAGAAAGTGTAAGAAAACCAAGGGAAGCCCACGAAAAGGAAAACCTGTGCGTATGCACGAACTCTACCGCCCTTCTTTTCTTACTTTCTCCCATCGACGCCCGTGCTGATTATTTCTGGACTTTCTTGTTCCTAGGAATTGGCTAGTCTGTATCCTATTGATAATTCATAGTTAGTCAACGTGAGCACAAAGAGTCTGTGGCCACGTAGTCACAAACTGGAAACAAGAACACCCGAAAGAAAATCGTTTCAAAGAATAACTTCCAGGTATATAATAATAGGGTGAAGAAAGCCCGAAAGAAAAGAAAATAAAATCAGGAAGTTTGTATTTCCATTGAGCTGTACCGGGTGTATTTCATGTATATGCCTCATCTGATATGTGTGCACATACCTGGGATATGGGATAGCACCTCTTGAACAGAGTATGAATACCATGTACCGCCCGTAATACGTAATACACCACAGGCGTAAACCATTGCACAAAAAACATATCAGGGTAGTCTAACCCCCCCAAAAAAAACGTGTTAAAAGCACCATATGTAACACGGCGGGATTTTGTTCAGTGCTTCTTTGGAAAAAAAATGTACGGGGGAGGACGTGTCATTTGCGGTATAATAGGAGTTGGCGGGGGTATAGCGAGGAAAAGGAGGTGGTACACACGCGAAACCACATCTATCTATCTCCAAGAAATTAGCATTATGCTTCCCATACATATATATTCATCAGTCTATAGTAGGTATTGAGGGAAAAATTCCGAGCGAGAGGAGGGCGGGAGAAGAGCGTGTGGTGGCTGATATATTTTGAGAATGGTATTATAGAAGGCATTGAAGAGAAGGACTCGATTAATGTCTGGGTGAAGTTCCATGTGCTGGCTGTACATCGTCAGAAGGCATGCGAAGTCGTAACCTGTATGATGTAACCAGCAGACGACGTGAGCTACGACGACAGAGGTATGATATATGCCATCACCTACGGGCCAAAACATGTCAGAAAATGAATGGCCTCCTCAGCCGAGGATGTGCTCAATCCCGTTGGAATCTCTTTTTCTACCTTTTTGTCTTGCAATATTATTCGCTGTGTAACCAGGCCATGAGGAGTTTGTTCGCCGGGATGCACCCTTATGTTTCCCCTACATCAGTTTTTTGGTCAGGCACAGAGCTTCTGAAGCGAGGAACACCACAAGAAACTGTTACAGAGTAGTATGCCTGTTGTAGAATCTCTCAAGACAGAATAATGTCCGAGCCTATGACCATTTGGTTGTGGCCCATATATCGGTCCGAGCGAATTAACTCGATGTGATATCGTGCCTACTGTACTACTACCACTGCTACCACTACAGAGTTTTAAGTCTCGAGGGCAACCGATATAGTCTAATACTGTACCTGGTACATATTATCTGTACTTGAAAAATAGAGTTGTGGAGACATTTCATTATTCTTGTGTACCTGAGTCAGCAACCTAAATAGCTAAATATGGCATGTTTGTACAGAATATGATATCATAGTATAACGTTCGCATGCCCTCTGGATGGAATATTTTATCTGTGTTTCGTTTCCTATTAGCCAGTCTGTAGCAGTGGTGGACAACGTACCAGGTAAATATGTGTTACGTGGCAGCCTCTGGTGTACATTATCGTATAGATAGAAGTGCCATACAGACAGGCGTGTTGCGTGTAGCACCAGCGGGGCAGCACCGCCTCGGCGGCGAAACAGCAGCAACAGCGGCAGCAACAGCAGCACAGCAGCAGCAGCAGCAGCAGCATCTGATACGGTGTGACGAGTCGTCTGTACGCCCAGCTTTCCTTTTGACCTCCTGGGTCTAGTTGTTTGTTCTGTGGTTGTGGCCTGTGGCGCGACAGCATGCCATTTTTTATTTTCTTCTGACCGGTCCCCGGAACGGTCTTGCGACTTCCTAGTGGTGGAGAAGAGATAACACAGATACTACTCGAATATAGAGAACGCGTAGCCAGGCATATCCGAGGAACGAAGATCCTAGATTCGCGAGGATGCACGCCATGCAGAGAGAAATCATGAATCATATTACATCATCCAGTTCCGCAAATATCTGCGTACAGATAAGATTGTTAGCAACAGAGTACGAGTATCGTATCCCTGGTGTGTGCTGTTTTCTGTTTTCGCATTATGTTCTTTCTGCTCTATATAAGAAAGAACGGTTTAATGTGAAGAACACACACACACACACACATATACGAGCATAAGAAGAGGGAAATACCCTGGGAGTTACTTGATATGAATAGTGATGTTACGAACCCTATTAATAACGCACTATCATATGCTCGTTTTACAAGGTACCAGGTGTACAAAAACTTAATCGCAATACTGCAAACAACATGATGGTCTCGTATAGATGCAAGAATAGCATTTTTTTTATAGAGTTGACGTTATGAACTATACCAACAACGCACTAACGTAGGCCGTTAAATAGTAACACAACCACGATTTACTGCTGCTGCTGTTGTTCCTAATAGTTACTGTAGTGTTGAACCGTTACACGTTCTGGTTAGCGTCAGGAGTCGTATAATATGATACTCAGTGTATGGCACCTGGCGCCAGGGTAATGCGAGATCGACACCACGCCTTCGGTGAAACATATCGATCGCTATTTAGTTCGCTTGCCATCAGACAACAGCTCGAGATGCCATGTTCAGCGCTCGCCTTGCCATGTGACAAATGTACCCAACAAAGCTTTCAGCCCGATAAGAATACTCTTGATGCATATTACTCTCGCCCACTGTTTTCTATTTTATTTTCCCTATTTCCCTCGCTTGAGTCCTTTGCCCTCTAGAAATGAACCCAAGTTTGGGGTTTTAAGGAACAAACGACTTGGGAGTTCGTGCGCAGTGTGGGATATTTTTTACAGGGACAATGCTCACATGCCCTCTGACTTCTGACGCGTCCGTAGCAGCGCCCCTTTTATCTTCCTCGCCCACCATTTCCTATTTTCTTTTTTCCCTTTGGAATTTTTTCCCTTCCTCGAAAGCTCTCACCCCCTTTTGGAACTGATTCCATGTTGTTTGTTGGAGGAAAACTACTAATACGTGTAAATAGTGTTGGATGGGATACTTTTTGCAGGGGTAAGAATCGTGTCCTCTGGTTTCTGACGCCCAGCAGCATCCCTTCTACCCCTCTCGCCCACTATTTTCTAAAAGTTTTTTTTTCCCATTTTCTGTATTTTTTGTCCCTTTACTCTTCTGTGAAGGAGTTACCTACTGAACCAACGGGGTAAAAGATTGATCGATACCCAATCCAGGGTAAGCCTTATAACATCCAGGGTAAGCCTTATAACACTAACACTCTCCCCCCCTCGGATAACACTCTCCCCCGCTCGGAACGGCGGGATCTTTGGTAACACTCTCCCCCCCTCGGATAACACTCTCCCCCCCTCGGAACGGCGGGATCTTTGGGACGTAACGGTTGACGGTTTCTCCGTGTGCGGTCGGTCGTACGTGCCTACCCAAACTTCTTTCCAATTCCTGGGGGCCCAGGACATATTTTTAAGACACACGCGCAAGTGTTTCTATAAAAGAAACGTTCGAAGTGAGATTCGAACCCCGTGACCTCGACGACGTCAAATGTGAAGGAGTTGCCTACTGAACCAACGGGGTAAAAGATCGATCGATTACCCAGTCCAGGGTGAGCCTTATAACACTTCTCCCTTGAAAGCTTGACCCTTTTAGAGCAGAACTCGCGTTTTTTTGGGGGGGAAAACTACTTGGACGTAGTGCGGGATAATTTTTGCAGGGGTATAAAAGGGTTCAGCTTCAGCATCTCCTCCGCCTCCCCATCACCCCTGCTACTTCCTATGTACAGAAGTAGGGTTCCCCCGTCACAAAGGCGGTGATGTGCCAGAGCAATATGGCCGCCTTATTGGGGGAAGCCGACCTATAAATTCCAGGTTATGAGTGCAATTACCGAGTCCCAGCCAAGCGGTTTTGATTGTCTTATTCCGGGATACCGCCTTCCTCAGACCGCCTTATTGGGGGAACCCCTAGTGTATCGTGAACCGTTAGCATAGATGTCTGTTGACGGTCTGGTTTTGGCCCGTCATATTGTCTTAAGAGCCGTTCTACTTTCGGGAAGATTGCACGTTTGAGCTCACGCATTGCTCACTGACAGGGAGCTCCTTCTCTGAGGAGATGCCCGATGTCTTTGGATCAGACGTCTTGTTTTCTAAGTAGGGTTTTTCCCTCGATTTTGTTGTGCTTTTTGGGAATCGTTTATGAGTGGTCGTTGTTGAAGCTCATGCTATTCCTATCAGACATTGTCGGATGTAAAAAATAATGATGATATATTTTATAGTGTGTTCGTTAGGTACCTGTCCTGTCGAACTGTGCGTCCGGCTTATTATATATAACAGGTAGCTCGTAAGTTTTCTCGATGTCGGTTGTTGTTTGGTGAGGTACGTTAGAGCTCCTCAAGTATGATCAAGTATGAGGAGCTTCAGAAAGTGCGGTGCCACCCCTACTGGCTGTGCGTGTGTGTGTGTTCTTCACATATATTTTCACCCATCTACAGCCAGCTGTAGCCTGCGGATTTTCACGTTATACAGATCTTTCCACCCATCCACATCCAGCTCTAGCCTGCGACTTTTGACTATTTCGTAAGGAGATACCTACTGCTGTGTTTGGATCGGATGGTTATTTTTCTTAGGTATTCGTTGGGTGGCTAGCCCGCCTCGGATCGTGTACCGGGCTTGGCTTTTCAATCTCAAAGCTGGTTGTTGTGCGAGGCATAATGGAGCTCTTAAAAAAGGAGTTGCCACCCCTACTACGCAGCAGCACGCGTCTTTCTAGCTAAATGTATTATTCATACCACATTAATGCAGGGCAATGCTAGCCGGTCGCCCCGGTGGTCTAGTGGTTAACCTCGAATACAACTAAGGTTGGGATTGTGAGTTCGAATCTGCTTACGCAGATTTTATTTCTTGTGACACCAATAGCGGAAAGCGCCTTACAGCGTGAGTAA
>JBBMKB010069900.1:0-14365 GCA_037833945.1 Alaria marginata
CGGATCTGAGATACGTCTAGGGAGGGAGAAGGAGGAAGACAAATTGCGAAGATAATAGATGGGAAGAGCAAAAAAAAAATATATATATATATATATATATAGCTCGCATCTACGCCCTGAACACACAGAGAGGATGCGCGGCGACCAAGTGGGTTGACCACCTCCACTGGCGCCTGAGATACCCGGTACTCTGAAAGCATGAGGAACGACTGGACAACGACGGTAAGCACCATGAAGATGTTTGAGGCGATCAGCACACCCACGAACGCTGATTGGCTCCCACTATCCTCGTTTGAGACGTCAACTTTCAAAAGCAAGGCTGCGTACATGCTGGCCAGGACGATGCCGTTGCCCCGCCGGTACAGCACAATGTCCATCCGGCTTGCGAATGGACAGCTCGTTTCCTAGATGAACAAGAACACAACAGCGAGCAAGAGCACGACTGCGATCTGCGCCGCGCTGTCGGGAAGAACAAACACGGCGACTCCAGTGAGCACAATTCGACGGCCGCATTCCACAATCTCGAAATAGAACAACAACGGTTTGTACGCCGCCCATAGACCACCCCATAGCTCAAGATGCGTCACCGATTCCCGGTCGGACTTCTTCAAGTGGTGCTGATTGCTTACAAGCCACCAGGCGAAGAAAGCCGGGATGCCAACCGGGAAAACGAACACCATAATGCTCGCGTACACCCTGTACACACTATGCTTGGCAGTGGTACAGGTCAAGCTGTAGTCAGCCCGGAGGTAAGTAACGCCACCATCTAGCTTGTCGCAGAATAACGTCTGGAATATCGTGAAGGAGACGGAGGAGTAGATGAAGAACATGACAAATGGCGCCGCCGGAATATGCTTGCGCCGTATGGTGCGCACCGTGGCTTCGCTGTTGTTGTTTCTCCTCCTCGCGATGGAGTACGTTCCAGCAAGCGTAGCAAGACCGAGCAGCGGCCCGACCGTGGCAATGACAAGGCGGTCGTAGAAGGCAGTTGCGACGATGCACGCGTACGACAGCATGGCTCCGATGTAGAGGTTGATGGGGCTGATATAAGCAATAAACTCCTCGTACTGCTCAGGGTAAACTTCCCCAGCAATGGCAGCAAACTGGCGCGCAGCACAACAGAGATACAGGCAACATGAAGCGTGAAAGAGGGTGAGTCAACCGACGGATGTGGGCGATAGAAACGAAGTGGTCCGACCTGATCCAGGCTGCCTGCCCAACCGAGCGAATGCAACCACTTGGCTTGCCACCAAGCGTGTCTGCTGCAAACTGAGCTGTTCCGGCAACATAGGTCTGACTGATAAACCACGATATTTCGTGTTTTTTCGTGGGACATAAAAATCCCTGCACGGATAACTGCTTGTTGGGGACGACTTATCAATAGCAGCCAGACGTGGCGTCAAAGACATATCGCTTTCTCGATGGGTGGTGGCAATGCGCGTGGACCAGGCTCCGGCGCATACGTTAGTCGCACACGAGAGGTTTAAGCTTCTAATAGTATGTGTAGGTGCGAAAGTCAAGTCCCTAAACCGCCACAATCTCAGCAACAGTATTCCCAATCTTCAACATAATTTGTGTATGCTTTTCATCACTAGAACGGTCTGATTCCCAGTGTAATGATCGCCCAACCTCAAGCATAGGTTAATGCACTCTTACCACTGAATGTGCCGTCACAATGGGTCTAATAGGGGGACACGACAACAAGTGCAACATTGTAACATACCTACTTAGTTTAGTGCCCATTAGTGTACCTGGGTTACGATCTGCCAGACCACGACGACCGTCTTGATTCCCGTAAGTGGCAAGGCCTTCACGATAACGGAGCGGCAAGACGACCACTTGCACACCAACGAACGTCGCGCTCCACCCTCGTGTCCGTCTCCGTCTCCCCCTTCGCCCACCATGCCCACAAGGTACGCAACGGCTGCAATCGCGATCAGAACTGCCACCACCAATATCACCGCTGCCAGCCAAGATGCGGACCTCCCGATTGCTCCTGAGCATTTCGTGCAACTGTATGAAGGGCCTGCCGCGTACCCATCTGTGCACACCGCGCAATCTTCGAAGAACATCCAGCGGGCATTGTAGAGTAACCGAGTTTAGTGTCTACATGAAAAACGAAATGCACGCTGTATCGGCTGTGAACTGCAGATGTGGACAACTGAGCCATGCATCCACCGTGATTGAGACGGTGGTAACGCTGCCACATGGCGACAATTTTCCTTCTTTCTACGAGTGCTACTTCGATGCGGATTACGGAGTTAACCCTTGACATGGGTTCGACACCCAGATTCACAACACACCTACGCCATCCGCTGCACTTACAGGGGACACATGCCACGATAGAGGTGCGCCCGTTTTTTTCTTGGGATCCTGGCTTTAGGGCGCCCTGAACCTCACCCACCAACTGATTTTTGAGTAAAATCAAAGTGCAATCCGATGAACAAACCCATGTGGCGTAGGTGTACAAAAACTTCGGACTGAAAAACAAGGAGTTTCCGACGATTTTGGGTTAAGGAGCCCCGTCATTCAGAAACAATAAAGCCAAAAAGTGCTACCTCTGTCGTAGAACCCGTCAGGGGCCCTTGTAGCCAGACGCACAGCTGTCGTCGCCGGCAGTTCCCCCCACGCATGCATCCTCTTGGTAGCATTCCAGTACTATTTGGCTCTCGGCCGACGTGCGGTAGTACCCCTCCTCGAGGGTTAGGGTGGCGAGGCTTGTTCCGCTGGATGCCGCAATCGCACCCTCGGAAAGATCCACGCAGACAGGTAGCGTGTCTTGCGGTTAAAAAAAAACGCCACCAGGGATTGAATTGCATCCTGTCGAGCATCTCGCGCACACCAGCTCAAACCGGCAAGAGTCGCCCTGTTGTGTGGAAACGGAAGGATGAGCAATGGTGTCAATACTTTGGAGCCTTTTGCATATTTCCGTCTGGTTTGAGCCCCCCGACTACACCTCCTGTACACAAAACAGTGATACACCATATGCACGAGGCATGGTCGTGACATGCACCACGTCTGCAACTGGCAAGACCATTGAGTAGGTCCCCACATTCCGTTCGTACATTTTGTCCACCTCAACCGATACTCCAAGCAACGATTGGAAGCGTCTACTACTGCCCCAAGAGGACTACAAGTACACGATTAGGCGAGCGTCTGTACGCGGCGGCTCGCGTATCTTGATGGTGCGAAACCATCAGCTCGAGATGCCGCCAACGAGGCGAATGGGCAATTTTTTTTCTGGACCTGGCCGGAATCTAAACAGCGAACCCTACGCTCGTCTGTGTGAAGTCTGGCATGCCTCACCGAGTTGGCAATATCTTCCTCATAGCCGTACTGGCTTGCTGGGCAGTGAGGAACGTTCCCGGCGAAGGATACGTTAGATATCGATTTGTCTTCAAGTATTCCGAGACTCATAATTGCCAAACCTTCAGTGACGGCTTCGTTTGCAACGAAGATCGTGTCTTCAACTTCCAGAAGCCCAGTGTAGAGCACTGCTCCTCCCGACACCGCTGCAGAACAATCGAACCAACGCCAGATGGGGGACAAACGCGACGCGAACGTTTGCGGTTTGCTTATGGGCCGTGCTCAGTAGAGAATATGTATCGCTATGGTCGCGAAGGCTTCTTATATAGTCTCCCTGAGTCCTGTCTGCGCGAAGAGGCTTTGAGCAACCGAGATCTGAAACCCAGGAGGCAGACGTTTAGGTGAAAAAAATCGCTTTGTTGGCTGTATTGGCGACGTTTTCACCGTCAGTACTACTGTAGGTGCGCAACGAACAGGGTACAAGGGTTGTTACCACAATGATCTCGGACAAACTAGATTTACGACGAAGGAGTGCGCCCAAGGTTGGCGTTGACGTCCCTTTGGGTGTAACTGCGTCGACTTGCCTGCGTAGTTTTCGCGGAAGACGGAGCTGCCACTAACCTCCACCCCAGCACTGGTGTAAAAGTACAGAGCTCCACCGTCGCTGGTCTGGTTCTCCTCAAATATGCACCCTGTGAACGTCCGAGTTTCCTCCACCGAGGACGTCAGCGCAATGGCGCCACCAAAGGAGGCGGTATTTCTTGCGAAGACCGCTGCACTGACATGGAGTTGGCCAGGTGACGATATCGACATCGCGCCCCCACTACTATCGGCGAAGTTGCCACTGAACGACGTGGTCCCCGAAACACTGACGACCGAACTCTCTAAGGAGTATTCTGCACCTGTTCCGCGACGCAAGAACAAGGGGTATATGATGAGTTGTGGGTACTCAGCAAACCCATCGTCGTCCAAAAATGTGTAGTGCTAATGAATAGAGTTGACAGAATTCCTTCAGTTTTTTTCTCGAAGGGTGGGGGACGAGCACCGATACATTTAAACAGCAATACCTCGTTGCTGCTGTCGCAAGTCAGTAAGGAAACTGAGTCAGACAACGGAAAAACTAGCGACAGCGCAACCGTTTCGTTACAATATTACCCACATATGCGCCTATAAAACAATAAAGATTCCGATCATTTACCGTTGGTTCATAACGCAAACATACCGAAGGTGTTCGATCACAATGCTGGCTACGAACTCCGTGAGCGTCCTCGTTATAGCACCAAATACGCACAGTGTCACTTTGTCTATACCGAACGGATTCGCCTCCACGTGACAACACCAGACGGTCAATATTTCCTACTCACCCTCAGTATACAAATCACGCCCTACGGGTCCAGCAACTCAATTTGAAGCAGAATACAGATTTCACTGTGCTTGGCAGAATCCTAGATGCTGTAGGGGCTTTGACGCTTGACAAACCACAAGCAAGGCCGTTTATATAGGTTATATGTGCACCCATTGATGCAACCATTGATACACCCATTGATACCTCCTTGGTCCGCGGCGCCGTTGTTTGTGAAAGTCGAAGTTCCGCTGATGTTCACCTGGGAGAAATCACTCGAAAAAATAAATTGCACCTGTGGACCCACAACAAACGAACAAATAATGAACCCAGACGCAGGCAATATATAGACGATAGGGTTTGTGCTTGTTGCTGTTCCATAGTCGAGGCACCTTTACCGGCAGTTGACCCACAAAACAAACCAGATAAATGATCTAATATAGTTCACTTGATAGAGCTTTGTAGGCGGTTTGTTGCGTGTTTATGATTGGGTTTTGCACATCGCGAGAGGGGATCGACCCAACCTAATCCTTACCCTAGCCCGAATCCTAACACCAACACTAACCCTAACCCCAGGCTAAGGCCCCGACCTGAGCGTGGCTTCGCCGCGCGTTTTGGAAATAAAACACAAGTGTGCGGACCACGTCAAGAATCCAGGTACTTGACCTGGTATGGTATGATTTATGGGTTGCAAAGGCTACTACTGTTATAGTCTAGTACGCCAATCAATGGTACTGTTGGTCCCTTCGTGACGAAGTTAAGACAGCGGAAAGGCTCGGCGAGCGATGAGATTGCCGTACGTGATTTCTGCATTGTCGAAGAAATACGGCATGGATAAATTAGAGACGGAGAAAACGAGGACGACCCGTGACACTGTACGATATATCATCTGTGTCGAGCGCCAGCATATCCAAAATTGAATGCAAAATTGTGACCAAACGATGACCGCCCTGGGCTAACTGTATGGCGTCGAAGAGAGAAGTCTACTCGCTTGTGATGACCATACCCTGTGCATTTACTCATATAAGTATACATGAGTGTGCAGCATAGAACGGTGTCATCAAGATTTTCCCTGCTGTGAAACCAGAGGCATGGCAACGGCAGTCAAACAATGGAGGACAAAACCCGAGGCACTTCGATAATGCTCGATTTCGCTGCAGTTTCTCAAGTGAGTCAAGGGATGGCGATAGAAAAACAAGTAAATCGTTGGCCATGAACGAGGCTTGAATACACGGTCGGCGGTTTGAATCTTGCACGATGCATTCGTGAGTTTAGTTAGCAAACGAGATTTGCTGGTTGCGATGTTGTGTTGCGATTTGGCTGCAGGGATATTAGGTACACTAACCGGCTCGCCATTCAGTCGTTGAACTGAACACTCTTCACATGAAGAATAGAGGCAACCAATCCTATGGTGGACCCACCACGCTGCAAAAGTGCAACAACTGTTTTGCCAGAACTATACCAGGTAGAACATTTCGCTTGAAACCACGGAGGATAGCGCTCCTTTCTCAACCAATAACGCTGATGAGCGTCGATCTGCCAATAAAATGAGTGCCCACCCGTTCTCACCTCCTTGCGATGAAGCCAAGTTGCCCGTGAAAGTTGAGATTCCGTGGATGTCTACCTGGGATACTTCTCTGGAGCTTAGAGCACCTGTGGACCGGCAAAAAACAGGCGTGATTGGCAGTGCCATTACCAATAGGCTGTACTAGGGTGTGCTGGTACATTACTAGCACGACGCCTCAAGAGCTTGGCGGAATATCGAGGAGTAAAGCCTTGCTGATTGTGGAAAAAGTACGGGTTGGACTATTTTGAAGTGCCAAACACTTACAGGGAACCGAAAACTCGAAATGTAGGGTTAGGACTAGGGTTAGGGTTACGGTTGCCTTGTCTGCAAACAAACTACTGAGGATCCGATTGTCAAGGACTACTCGACACCAACGTAGAAAACAAACGCTAGGTACTGTTCGAATAATCTGCGCCAAGATGTAAAGTGTTGGTGGGTGGTAACTGACTGGGTCAGTAGACGAGGATAGTTTATGGTGTAGGCAGATATCGACCTGTACGAAAACCCTCTGCCGTATCAACAGGGGTATAAACGAACTTTCTCCCGGAGGAGAACGCCTTCCATGTTTGTGAACATTCATGCAAGAACATACCTCTAGGGTTAATTGAACACTACCCAAAACAATATGGAAGGCATAATCAGCGTTTTCCCTGCCAATCAAGACCCTCCATTGTCACGTATCTACCTGTCGTGCACATACATCATCGCGTACACACACACACCATACACACATCTCGGTCCGCAACGCGCTTGATAAAGCTGTGACCAACCGTCGACTGTTTCTCCGTCTTGAACCTAGAAGCCCAGGAATTACTTCAAACTTCTCCACCAGTTAGATCGAAACATCCAACGTGAGAGAGTCTCGGTAGTAGGGATCCAAGCGCGAGGGCTCCGCCTCCCTGCACTACAGTAGTACTGCATCCAAAAAAATAATGAACGACGCCATATGCATACTCCGGAGCGCAGAGTTCGACTTTAGTCGAGCAAGGATAGGCAAGTTGGCGGGAAATGTACAGCCGTCAACCAGCAGCGGTTTGCAAGCAGACATGGAGCAGGGTTAGGGGCTTGCACTTACTACGTCCGATTGAATTCCAAATGCGCCATGAGAAGCCTTCCAGTGGATCTCACCAGTGACGCCTCTACAGTACAACACTCAACCATATACATACACGGTAACAATATATTTGTTTTGTTTTGCGACAACTATTCTTCCCCACCTCCCAAGTCTCCTGTGTTCGCTGTAAATGTAGCGCTGCCATTGATGCTGAGCACGGACGCATTGTTGGAATATATAGCACCTGCTCAATAACAATGGTTAATTTAGAAAACGTCAATATCGGAGAACACAATAGGCCGTCTTCACGCGGACCTGCTCTGGTCGCCGTCATAAGATATACGATATACGATATGCCTGTACTAGGTATTGAGTACCGGAAGCCTGTACGCACCTCGCAATGAAGTGCCCTGCGAGTAAGTTTGCGCTTTCACTGGGTGTAAGTGCCAGAAGGGTTCGAAAAGCATGCTTAAATAAAAAACGAAGTTGCGTACCTAGTAGGTCGCACAAGACGCCATCACAACATGTAAGTAACTCTGTTCTGTCTCAAATGAAGAACTGAGCAAACGAGAGAGGGACAAACGGGAACTTCGCGCAAGCTGAACGACTTAAGTTCCCCCACTACTATTAACAAGACGGACATTTTCCCTCGAATTGTACTACAGTAGCATACGAATAAAAAACACCCTAAGAACCCGCCTGCGGCGCATCCCCCCCGACCGGGTCGTGCCTCGCCGTTTCAGCACAATAGCGTAATGGTGGTCTATTGAGTATACTAGCTGCCACGTGCCGCTTAGTACAATATGTACAGATGTTCAAGTGACGCCAGCCAGTACGCAGCCTTACACCCTACCCAAGGCAAAAACGATTTCGTCCTTCCCGCTCGGCCCTGCCAAACAAAGCACGCAAATAATGGGATGTGTCCAGGCTTATGTTGCATCAGTGGACCACGGACTTGCAATCGAAGACTCCTTGCGAGGATTGGGAGGGGGTGGCCACTTCACTTCATATGATAGAATGCCGCAGTAATAGGTTAGACTGGGAGACGGCCGCTTCGGGACCGAACCTGGCCTTCGTGCCTACCAGATGTTCGCTTAGCGAGGCCATCTATGTTCTGATTTTAACACGATGCTTCGGCCATCCACCTGGCAAATATTCGTACCATTAATACAAGATAAAAACGTAGCAGACTTTGTACGTTGTAGAGCCGTCCAACTATATTCATTCGTACTGGGTGTGGACACGTTATTCGTAATGGGCATGGGTCCCCTAGAGGTGAAAGCCATTTTGGATCAGTATTTCACCGCCGGCCTGATCCAACACTCGACTTCGCCATACTCGAGTCCGCTCGCGATCGTCCCGAAGAAGTCTGGGGGTATTAGATCACTGTTAACTACAAGAAGCTCAATGATGTCGGCAAGCTCAGTTCGTTGCCTATCCCGCTCGTGAACCAGGTTCTTGAATCTCTGGGGAAAGGGCGCGTTTCTCCCTCTTCGACCTCGTGTCGTCGTTCCGCCAGATCACCGCGCACAAGGACACGGTTCCATTCACGGTGTTTTGCACCCCAACGGGTCTTTACGCATGGCTGGTCATGCCCCAGGGCAGCAGCGCATTTCCAGGCTGGTTGGTCAAAGTTATAAACGAGGTTATCAAGGGCTTAGAACAGGTTGCGGCGTGCCCCGACGACGTCATTGTGCTCGATTCAGACCCGTCGGCCCACATCAAGACCATTCGTGCCCTTTTCGAGCGACTACGCAAACCCAACCTCAAGCTTTCGCCCTCGAAAGCCTGTCTCGGCGCGACAGACGCCGATTTTCTGGGTCACTCCATCTTGCCCGCGGGCATGCGCCTAAACGCAAATAAAGTGTCGGCTTTGACTCCCATGTCCATGCCCCGCGACCTGAAACAGCTTCGCTCTCTACTGGGTGGCCTTCCGTATTAACGAACATTCCTGCGAGACATGTCCAAACGGATTCGGTCTATTTCCGGCCTCCTCAAGAAGGGCGTTACATTCTTGTTCACGCCAGCTATGGAAGGCATCGTACGCGACCTGCTCGCGGAACTCGCCGCCCCACCGGTCCTGGTTTTTCATAACTGGGATGCCGTGGCAGACGGCTCTCGCCCTTCCCGGATGTATTACGACGCCTGCACTGATGGTTTCGGTGCTACACTCGAGCAGCAGCAACCAGATGGCTCTGCGCGCCCCATCTCCTATGTAAGTCGCGCCACCTTCTACTCGCCAAAAACACTGGACTTCGCTCGATTTGAAAGCTGGTAGCATTATTAGGGCGATCAAGCGCCTTCGAGGCTACCATTAGGGCACGAAAGTCGGCATCGTTTCGGACCACAACGCTCTGGAAAATATCGGTAAAGTAGGAAACCACAACGCACCCGAGTCCAACGGTGGCTCGAGTACCTCACCACGTTCGACTACACACTCGAGTACCGCAAGAGCAGCGCCAATGGTAACGCCTTTTTCCTTTCCCGCTTGCCACAGCCGGCTACCGAGCACAACCGCAGTAGTTCTGGTCGCCTTACCCCGGTGAAGGACGAGGCTGTTTACCTCGTTTGGGCCTGCGGCCTTCAGACCCCCCCTGCGCCGATCCCCGGCATTGGCGTTGGGTGGGCTCGTGCCCCTGGCCGATAGTACTGTTTTGGGTGGGCTCCCTTCGATTCCCACTGATTTTCGCGATTTTCGTGCACTAGGGTCACGTATGAGAAATGACGACTTCTCTGCTCCCGCGATGAGATTCGTCGCTCGTGTTTCTGCTTTCGTTGCCACCGGCGAGGCGTGCCTCGGCCGTGCGCCATTTTTCCTGCCGTCGACGCCGCCTTTACCCCGGTGTTTGCGGTCCCTTCTGGGGTAATTCCGCCAACATCATCGCTACTTGATGATACGCCTTCTTCGGAAGCCCCAGTGGCATTGCCAACGTTTGGCCGCATCTCCACTTGAACCCGCCGAAAAACAGCCGCTGCCGCCGGCGACGCGCAGGCTGCTGTTGCCTATGAGTTCAGCTCCGACAAGGTCCCTCGGCCGCCCCCGGTTGGGGTCGGAACCCCGCCGTGCGCGCCGCGCCCTCGGCCGCCTTTCGCCGTCGCCTCGGCCCCACCTAGGATTCCGGATCCTGACCCGACGGTACCCCTCCCGTCCGACCAAGACCGAGCAGAACCTTCAAGCGCTACACTTTTAGGACTACATACCCCTTCCGGGTCCCCATCAGCCCCTGTAGCTGATTTGGACGCCCTTGGCGCTGCTGCTGGATTAGAATTCGGCGACTCCATCGCGCGTTGTTCGCTGGCCGACTGGGAACGGGAGCGACAGGCAAAACCTACGTCTTCCGCCGTCATCCAATACATTTTTCTCGGCCGGCCATTGGCCCTGCCCGCCGACGTTTTAGCGCGTTTTCCCTCGCGCCAACACCCCTCCTTTTCGGAGATCCAAGAGCTCGCTGGAAAAGGCCGCTTCCGTACTACAGACGAGGGCATTGTCCTTCTCGTCCGCAACCCGACCCAGGCCCCATACTCCCTACGGCCGGCGGGACGCGCCGCCTGCCTTCTAGGGGACGAGCCGATGCGCACTTATGTGCCGTTAATTATGTGCCCCTGGATCATGCAAGCCTATCCTTCGACGGCTTTCTACTATTTTGGCACGGCCCGTACGCTGCGCATGCTCGAACGTTTCTACTGGTGGATGGGAATGAGCCTCTGCACCCGCTGGTGGCTACGCCACTGCCTGAAGTGCCAAGCGCGGAGAACGTCGTGCCTGGCGGTACTTGGCCCATCATCTCGACCACCCCCCCCTTCGTGGCCGGGCATTGCGGTCAGCGTGGACTCATTCGGGCCACGCCCCGAGGTAACACCTATATTTTGACTTTTACCGACTGCTTTAGCCGTCGCGCAGACATGTTCGCTGTCACTGCCGCTGAATGTACAGCCGAAGGCACGGCCAACATCCTGATCAACCGGTACATCCCTCTTTGGGGATGCCCGCGGAGCATCTTCTCGGACAAAGGCCTCCAGTTTTTCTCCAAACTTTCGCACGTCATCCACGAGCTTCTTGGTGTTCGGAAGATCGCCACCAGCTCCCACCACCCGAGCGGTAACGGTGGTGTGGAGCGTGTCAAACATACAATGACTCAGATGCTGACCATGATTGTCAACGAGCGCCAAGACGATTGGGATGCACGACTACCCCACGTGGAATTTGCCTACCACAATTCGGTTAGCGCCGCCACTGGCCTGGCCCCCAACGAGGTTCACATAGGCAGACTGCCGCGCCTTCCTCTTACTATTTTGGACCTTTCCGGTGTCGCCGGCCGTCAGAGTTTGGCCCGCGATCACCTGCCGTATAGCGACTTAACGGCGGACCATCAACAGCTCGCTAACGATATTGTTTGCGAAAAGCATGCTCCGATCGTTTCCCGCGAGAAACGGCAAAACTCAGCCCTCTCGGATGCTTTGCGTCAAAAATCCCCAACTTTGTTGTGGGCAATTGTGTCTGGCTGTATAACACGGCCTCAACTATCCGCCAAGGTGTGAAGACCAGCACAGATGCCAAAGTGTTCAAGACCAAATTTGCACTCAATTGAACGGGCCCCTTCAAGATCCTAGCGGTCGGCCCCTGCCTCTCCGGCGACACACCGGACGGTTCCCCCTTCGGGGACAAACTCTTCTATTAGGATCTCCCCACGGACATGCCTGGCGCCGACGTTCACCGCCTCGTGTCAGTCGAGCGCTGCCAGCCCTGTGCCAACCCCCACGACCGCGGCGACATGCCTAAGTACCTTCCGGATGGGTTGGCGCAGTATGTGCTCAATAATTTCACCAAGAAATCCCCCCATACCACGTCACTCAGGGCGACGTGTCGACCCCCCTCCCGCGGCTCGATGTGGAAAATTTCACCGGCCATCAATCGGTCCGTGGTCGGGGTGGGGGAATCGCGGTGATGTACGAGACGCATTGAACTGGGCGCTCTCGTCCATCATGGCAGCGGGAGATGGACGTCTAGCTCTCACGACAACAAATTTTGCTCTATTGGAACCCCGAACCAGCACCGCCTAACCAACCGCTTATACAGGCAGATGCTCATTGGCGCTGCACAAAGCGAAATTTCCCGCGCTAACGGCCAGCGATCCCTTGCACCCGGCTACGGCTACGTGCTGCGCGCTAAATTATTGCGCTACTACAGCACTACGGTGCTGCCGAACGGAGCACATTTCTGGTTCAAAGCCGCCGACGGCTTGTGGTGGTTAGGAAACAATAGCTCTCGTACTACAACCGACGGGAAATACTTGGTGCGCTTTCTGAACGACCCGGGGCCGATCAAGCTTCCTCTCGCTCCAGCTCGCTACACGACTTCGACAGGGGGAGTTCAAGGTTCTTGGTTCCTTCAAGTCCGTAGCGGTAAATCAATTACACGTAGAATTCAGAGTAACGTAGACAACCCTCGTGCCGCGGATGTGGTTAGTTGACGTTCGGCCAACACCGCGTCCGAATATTTTCAATATGAGTTTTGTTCCGAGGCTTGGGGTTCTGGTTCTTCAGGGAAATATTTCTTTCTTGATTCTACCCGTTTTCGTTGGAGGGGAACTGCGCTTGTTTCTGCCCATTTTTGACGTCGTCCCCGCATAGTTGCGAACGATGTCTATTCCGCGCGTGAGCGAAAATGCGTACGCAGTTGTATGATATATGGTTTTGGGATCGCTCAGTGTTTGTGCCTGCGACGCATTCGATTGACAAGCCTTCGCCCCCAGCGTGTACCGCATCTTGTTAGTTACCCGTTTGGCTTTCCTTTGTTTTTTTCTGGTGCCCGTTCAATTCCCCGGATAGTATGAGGAAGGCAATGCCTTTGGATCGACCGCCTCCGCTGTAACCTCTGTTTGTGTTTCTGTGTTCCGATTCCCGCCTTCCGTTTGTTCGTCTGCGGTTTGTGTTGAAGCATTGTTTGTGAGGCTTCGTAGCCTCATAGGGTAGAGGTGTGGGAGTGGGTTTTGAAGAGCCGCATCTTCATGTTCGAGACCATGGAACCTGTGCTTCCCCGGTTCCTATCATGTTTCCTGCATATACAGCTCATCTGGGTGGGATAATGTTATGGTATGGGAGTTCCTGAAAAAGCTCCAGGATGCAAGATTTTCCGTCACCGGGATATAAAGGGTTTTATAAGGGTTTCTATAAGCCTTGGAGGCATGTGCGTTAAAGCTTTGGCAATAAATGCTTTCGATGCATCCTTTGCAGTTTTTGTTCCCGGCGTTCCTAGACGCGACTAATAAGAAGATAACAACACCTAACGAGCACCAGTGAGTGGCACCTTGAGACCATCCAGTAGAGAGACCTGCAGAGACCCGTGTCTGTACCACGGGATCTGAGTTTGTAAAATAGTACAGTATAGTCCCGCCAAGGAGAACCTCCTACGTTTAGTGTGACTCAGATTCTTAGTTGTTGCTCATGGCCAGGGCACTTTGTTATGTCACGCTTCTTATCTACCGAAGGTAAAAATAAGCTGTGAGATCGAAATGGTTTGGTCGAAACTCATATTTGCAAGCATAGGTCGGCGGCTCCCCTCCCTTGATGCTGGCTATAGTACCAGGGCCAACAGAGTGATGGTAATCAAGCACGCGGAAACTATATAATCCGTTTTGAGGGGGACAAAATTTGATGGCTGTAAGACGCCCCAGATTATGATATGCATATAGTGGTAATACCGGTAAGTAGGGGGGGGAGGGGGTAGTTGTAGTTTTAGTTTGGACACATGCTACGATAGAGATGCACCGGTTTTTTTCTGAGGCTCCTAACTTAAGGAGCTCTGTACCTTACCCACAAACGGTTTTTGAGTAAACAGACAGGGCACCCCGATGGACAAACGCATGGCTATGGTATACAAAACAATCATGTTACGAAACAGGAAGGACATCCCGACGGTTTTGGGTTAAGGAGCCACGTCATTCATGAACAAAAAAAGCCAAAAAGTGCTATTATACTAAGAATAGTGCCTGGTATACCTCTATCGTAGCACGCGTCTTAGTAGAAATTTACAGGATCTACTGCACGAAATGGTGCTAGGCCTAAAGAGATATGGGTGCGGCGGGGTAGGAAGGAG
>JBBMKB010069911.1:0-14365 GCA_037833945.1 Alaria marginata
CTCATCCAGTTATTTCTGGAGCCCCAAAACTCGAAAAATATTAGCCAGAAATATCGCCTCAAAAAATTGCCATAATAACATAATACAAATGGTAGAGACGCCTGAACTTGAAGACCAGGAAACTGGTAAAATGTTAACACCAAATGACGGCTGGTAGGGGGGCCAACATCAAACGGCCTACACCCTGTTCTGGATAAACGCCACCAGGTGTGATCTATTGACAGGTGCACCCCGCCTTCTTGACGACGCCCCTTTTCGTTCCTCACGACATGATGTTCACTTTCAGCTTTCGCACCACGGTCAGCCTCCAACTTCACTCTTCTGCTTCTCAGCCAACCCCACCCCTTTTCTCCTCCACGCATACGAACAAACAGTCGCTTCGCATCAACCACGAGGCGGAGCTGAACCGGTTGACTAGTCTGCTCGCGAATTCCAAGGAGCAGCTCTCTGCTGCGGTTGGAGAGAAGAACCGCGAGAAAGCAGAGCAGACCGCGAGCATCCAGGCTCTAGAGGTGAGATCTCTGTCGGTACACGGTTAGGTGGCCGAGGGAAGCGTGAAATACCGGGGTTTTTCATGGGTCGTATGATCTGTCGTGCGGGTCGTATCAAGAGGTATCCTTAGCCTCGCGCGGTAAGTCGAAACAGGTCAGGAGGGTGTTCGAAATCTCACGGGGCAAGTCTGGACGGGTAAGGAGGTGTTCAAGCCTCACGGATCGGGTCGGATCACCCCGACCAGACCCGACCCACGAGAAGTGACCCGACCCGTGAATGTCCCGATGAAGCACGACTTTTCACGTGTTTTTGGCGGAGAGAACGACGGTATCGGGCTCGCTCTTCTCAGAATACGTGCTGCCTTCTAGCCAGAGGCATCTATTAATAGGTATGTCTTGTTCTTCTCGTCTCCAGGAGCGTAGTGCAAGGTAATCAAGGTGTGGTGGCCTGCCGATGATGAGTCAGCACGTGATACGTTTGCTTTATACCTGGTATCTGGTACATGCTTTGTACCTGGTACTTGGTACATGTTTCGAACACATCGTATCCCTTCCGAATTCCGAAAGGCCGAAACTGATTTGAAAGGAAATGGACTGCTTTGTCGGCATGCTGAACTTCAGCGTTCCCACGAGACTATGGAAGCCGAACCAACTATTAATAGAGATCAAGATAGATTGTTGGGTAAAAGGGCTAGAGACGGAAAGCAGCCCACGGGAAGATGGCAAGAGACAAATAAGCTACCGCAGTGGGAGAAGGGCAAAGAAACAACAAGTATGGGTGTGATCTCATGCCGCAACAGAGAGGCCTCAGTGATGCCAAACTCAAGGGGGCGAATTAAATCGCGATGACGGAATGTTACAACAGTAATGTTGCAACCAAACGGCGGGGGCGCAGGAAGTGTGTCCCCGGAGTTGGAGAAAGCCTCCCGATTGTAAGACACAAAAAGGGAGATGAGGCCACCTCCGTTGTGATCGACCCTACAACAGTACGAATAAAGCACGAAGCGGTTACCTCGTAAGGGAAAACAGACGATCCCGCCCGCCCATCTTTGTGCGCGAGGCACGCCGACAACGACATCAGTTTTATTTTTAGTGTTCATTTTGTCCGGAGTAACTACCCTCTGTAACGAGGTGCCGCGTTGATGACCGGCGAATCAACGAGGGGGTACAGTAGTAACCCTGGGTGAGGGTCTCTGGCTGCTCGCTGCGAAGAGGACTCATTGATCCCAGGTATATACGAACTATAGCGAAGACGGAACGTTACAACGTGTTTCATGGCAGTCGTAAATACGACCCTCCGGCAAACATCAGAGAAGGCCTATATACTGTGTGCAAAAGTTCGCCCCGATCGGACTCAAACTGCCGTGAGAAGACGATGGTGAAATACGAGGTTTTGGCCTTTCGCTGAACCTGCCCAGAATCCGACTATTAATAGGACAATTGAATACCTTGGTACCTGGTATTATAGAACGATACGCACTGTGTACGTCCGGAAGACCCTCTATTTTTTGTTACATGCGCGTTTCCGATCGACGCGGCAAGGAGGACTCTCGTCGCTGCCTAGAGTCAACGTGCCCACCATCCACTTTAATGGAGCGATAGCCTGCCAGAATATAGCGCCTTTCTGGTGTTTGACTGTATTAGAGTAGAGTATGTACGGGCATTTTCGCCCATGTTGCTTTCCCCCCTGCCGCTCCGCGACACTTGATATCGGTGTGTTTAAGCCTCAGACGCTAAGAAGGCGCGACCGTCCCCTCCCCGTCCCCTTCCGCGCTTCGACGCAGAGAGAGAAGGCCCACCTGCACGCATCTTGTCAGGAGGCGGTGACACGGGCGGGTGACGCCGATCGTGTGGCTGCCTCTGCGAAAGAGGAGAGTCTTGTCTCGCGGCAGCAAGTCGTTCGTATGAAAGAGGTGGGTTTGGTAGCGTTTACCGTTATGTGTTGTGTTCATCTCCAGCATGTGTTGTGGTCCCACAGTCGAGCCCGGGGTTGTAAAGTGACGGCCCAGCAGGATGAACCTATACTGTAGTACAGTGGTGTAGGAGGCCCAGGACCGGTTTTTCAGGTTCCGGCGACGAAGCTCCAGCTGCACCTCTTGGAACGTTTGTTGACGCGACAGTTGGTCGACTCTCGCTATGATAGAGCTTGAGTCTGCCCCCTCTCGATCTCCTACAGCCTCGAACGGCACAAAGCCGCGGACTGTTTTGGCAACTGAAAAACGGTGGCTTTGTGGTTTCTTAGCGTTTGTAATCTTATCAAGCAACTCTTAATAGTAATGATAGGAACAACGCGCAGTAGCACAAGCATTACCGTGCTTCGCGCGTGTGGGCACAGCTCAGCGCATTACCGTTTGGACACCCCCCTTATATACCTCAGCGATCCGGCTCGCCGAGGTATGCATGTCATTGCTTGATCTCGAAGCCCCTGATGTATATGTACCAGGTATACTATAAATAGGTGTTGTTGTCACATTAGCTCATCGCCAGAATCAAGTCCGTGGTCACAGGACAGGCTCCAGTCACTCTGGAGTGGAAGAATACCCCAGGGAACAACAGCGCAAACCAAACGTGGTACCCGCATCAAAGCGGAAGCAAATCGTACATCAGCCAATCAAAAGTAAAGGTGAAACAAGAAATCAGAGTACGTACGAGGCTCATACTGGCACAGTCGTTTTAAGACTCGCAACTGACACTGAGGACACCGCATACCACCAAGGAATACCAAATAATGTACACATCCAAGGAGAAAACAACCAAGAAAGTAGAATATCATATACAAGATGTCACTGCACTTAGTGCCTGCCCTGACCTGAGAAACCCGGCTCGGAAACGCCCTCCAGGATCTACAACACGTCGAAACTCGTGCAGCGACGACTTTGAGCGAGGAGCAGAAGGCTTCGTCTCTGAGCCGGGCGAGGGTTAGTGAGCTGAACGAGGTTGTGGTGAACATGGAGAGGAGCCGGGAGTCTATGGAGAAAGGTGATTGGTCCATTTTGATTGAAGAGCGCTGATTGGAGGGATATCCTCCCCTATGAAACATCCTAAAGTAACACCTGATTTCCTCATTGAGAGTTGCCTTTCCGATGATAATTACATTATTTTTGCTTTTGAAAGCGATATATCTTCCCGAGGGGCAGATTTTATACTCGGATATATGTGCACTTCAAGCATAGTTATTCGCAACAACTACGTATCGATCGCACAAAAAATAAACGAAATCAGTACTAGCAGTCTCGAGAAACAAATGATACAATAAATCGGCCTTTTTTGAGAGGCGCCTCCCCCCGGAATACATGTTTTCTTATATCCTCAGTTTTTCAAGCTTGTCAAGGCCGATTTGGATTTTGTTTTTGGTGCGATCGATCGCCGTCGTCAATACCTAATATGTATTCTTGCATACAAATTGACTCTTAATAAAAACGTGTATTTTCCACAACGTTAATCAAATTGTTCGATTACCATTGTCATCGGAAAGGCAGTTCTCAATTCGGAAAATCTGTTGTTTACTGTCGTTACGAAAGCAACCCATCTTATATGTGCCGCGCTCGTAGACAAGGAGCAAACCGAGGCTGCCATGGTGCAACAGGATACATCCTCCCCTATCCCCCCCCCATGAAACATAACATTATATAAATACGTTATTGTTACGATTGCAATTCTTATGTATGCCACGCTCGTAGAAAAAGATCAAGCCGAGGCGGTGACGGCAGCGTTGAAGACCGAAGTTGAGGAGAACAACGGCCAGGTTATGGACCTCGAGCGACGACTAGGCCAGTCAGAGCTCAATCGGGTGGCTGCTCTCAAGACGCGGCAACAGGCGAGATGGCCCTTGTTGTAGTACATTATCCATTGAATACGAAGTAAGAAGTAAGAGTTATTCGAGGGTACGCAACAAAAAGAGAAAACGATACCACACCTCCAAAAAGGTCAGAATGGAAGCAAACCAGCGGGGTGAGCTTTTCTGTTCGAAATAGGATTTTTTTCAAGAATTGTTTTACTTGATTTTGGTGTATAGCCCCTTCCTCCCCCCCTGTCTACTCGTAGCTCTCGGAGATAGGGGTGTATTTATTTATATGTTTTTCGGATACCCCTGGACTAGTAGATTGCTTATTTGGAGCAGTTTGGAGTGGAGTGCTAACAAGTTTCGTGGTGTATGATATGGGGTACCTAGTATATGTTATTGTCGTGTACCTGATACCTAGTATATACCACTATGGATGGAAACATAAGGACCGTTTGGATATAAAAAAATAGTGTTAAACGGTACTTATATTTCCGTCCAGAATGGTATGATTTATGATACGTGATAAATATATTGTATGATACATGATACCTGGTGCATGCTTGATTATAAGGCCTCGAGCGACGATTATAAGAGGCGGAGGATGATCGGGAGGCTGTTCGGGACAAGCTGTAAGGTGGCCCCTCCTCGAACACTTCGAAGTATGTATACTGTACACCCATACAAAGTAGATGATTATATTCGAAGTTTTAGTGCATGTGCGAGTACTGTTAAAAACGTCGTTGCGCATGATGTATGGTGTTGTGACCTTTGATGGGATAATAATACCGCTTGAAAACTGATGGAGCGCTTACACCCGTCCGTCGCCTTTTGTTTTTTGCTTGGCTTGGCTTGGCTTGACTTGGTATGGCTTGAACAGGACTCTGAGGACCTGTTGCAAGCCAGGACACGGGTAAGCGACCTAGTGGCAGACCTGGCTGTTCGGGAGGAAGAGCTGCAGAGAAGCACGGTCGAAATTATGAAGCTCCGTACGCGTCGCTTGGAGGATCGGTGAGTGCACCCCTTGTCCTTGACCTGTACTCGATCCATGCCCCCTTTTACAACATGAACTCTTTGGGGGCATACTACTTGGAATTTCAGTGTAGAACTTTGTCATTGTTGCAGTAGTTGAAGGGTTTAAAACGTATTTTTCCTGCTGAAGGAAATAACGCCCAACACCTATCCCAAGCGATATTGCACCTCAACGGTTGGTGCAGTTGCGTGTACAGTTCTACGATACATATATATTTTTTGTTTTTCATTGGCCCCAGCCTTAGACTGGCAAAGACAGATACAGAAAGAAAAGTAATGAAAAATCTCTGTTTGGTCCGTTTTTCTTTTTTGCTGGTTTGTGTTGTGTGTTACTGTGCCTGCTTGACGTGTAGAAACGGTGGACTCAGCGATGTGTTGAGACCATGGAGTCACTAGTGTGCGTCGAAGCGATGGACTTAGCGTCTGTTGAAGCGATGGAGTGTCACAAAACGATGAGCTTAGTGAGCGTCGAAACGACGGGCTTAACGTTTATTGAAGCGGTGGGCTTAGCCTTTTTGTCGAAACGATGGACTCCGCGCGTGTTGAAGCGAGCGCCAGCTTTTTCTAGCTAGCTCGCAATATCGCGTATCACCCAACTGTAGCGAACGAGTTGTATATAGTAACGTTGTACTTGTGGTGCCGGTGCCGATTGTGTTTGTTGATCAGGGCCGACATGAAGCAGATGCGGCAAGACGTCGAGAGTTCAAAGGTAAGCATGATACATGACACTTAACACATGCAGCAACTCGTCTGATGTTACCGTACATATATGTTTCGTTATTTTAGTTGTACCGCGCGTTTTGTTATTGCCATATGATATGTTGTTACGATGCTTCGGCATTGCCATACGATTATCTCCGCGGCGCTGTGCAGGCTGCAACTGTGTTTGAACCGAAGTAGCCTCGCCTTCGTGGCCTAGCCCCTTCAGAACTGCAGGCTTGGGTTTGGAGACATTACTTGGTTTTGTATGTGGGATAATTGTGGCAGTGGTAAAAGGGTTAAACGTGACAACTACTGTTAATGCGTAATGTAGATGCAGTGCTGGTATTGATAGTCGGCTCGAACAGGCTTACACCAGCAGTATGGTTCGGTGGACAACGTGTTTGTAAAATATAACATGTAAGCCGCTAACCGTATTGAATAGCACCCATTTGAACAGAGAGGTTGCATACATGTACCAGTCTCTACCCGCCGGGTACCCTAGTTCCCAGGATACTGTCCAATTCTGTTGCGCCCAAGACCATATGTATTGGTATCACGGTTCAGTATCGAAACTGCAAGTGCAAATGTTGCGACAGTCAATTCGACGTTATAGATTACTTTAAAAAATAATATCAACGTGCCCACCGCCGACTAGAGCGATAGTCTGCCAGAATATAGCGCCTTTCTGGTGTTGGACAGGATGTACGGGCATTTTTCGACCATGTTACATCCCCCCTGCCCCTCCGCGACACTTGATATTGGTGTGTTTAAGCCTGGGACACTAAGAAGGCGCGACCGTCCCCTCCCTGTCTCCTTCCGCGATCCGACATGCAGCAAGGGAAGGCCAGCCTTGAAGTAGCGGTGAAACGGGCGGACGACGCCGATCGTGTGGCTGCCTCTGCAAAAGCAGAGACTCTTCGCTCACAGCAGCAGGTCGAGCGTGTGAAACAGGTAGGTTTGGTAGCGTTTACCGTCATATATTGTGTCCATCTCCAGTGTGCGTTGTGGTCGCACAGCTGACTCCGGGGTTGTAAAGTGACGGCACAGTAGAATTGCCCTACAGTACCGTATTGCAGGGGCCGACCCGACTGCTTCAAGCAAGCAGGTTGTCTGCAGGCGATGCACCCGACTCCCTCCACCGTACGCCTCCGGCCTCTTATCACTTGCCCCTCCGCACGATCAACCGACCAACAACCACCCATACGACCAACCAACCAACCAACCCACGAACCAACCAACAAAACAACAACACCCTGGTGCCCACCAGCCAACCAACCTACCAACCAACCAGCCAACCAACCAACCCAACAACCAGCCAACCAACCAACCAATCAACCAACCGACCCAACATTGTTTTGTATGTTTTCGTTTCCTCAGGGGCTCGCCAACCCGGGTGACGTGATGGTCATCGTCCGCAAGCTGGGTGGGCAAAGGTGGATGGATCACATCACAGAATTACGCAATGTTTTTGACATGGTATTCGACGTATTATTCTGCCACGGATCGGTGAGTGGGCGAAAGGCGACGCTGTTGTATGCCCGATGCGCTCGCCTGGTGGCCGGGAAGCGAAAAGGGTACCGCTCGGGGTTAGGGAAGGACGTGTTGACGGGGGGAGGGGGGAGGGAGAAGGGGGGCGGGACGGTAGGACACGGGAGAGGAGGTGAGAGCAGAGCAAGCGAGGGGTTGTTGCGGTACCCTGGATCGATCTGAATCCGACCGAGACTCGTTTTCTATTTCTAGGAAGATGTCGACTCAGGAATGCTGCGCGTATGAAGTGGTAGATGCCTCGTTCTCTGCTTTTGGCTCGACGTCCTAAGCCGTGGGTCGATCGTTTTTCACGTGGCGCGATGGTGTCATACGCGTGCGGGCGTTGTTGTTGTTTTTTTCCCCCTTTCGCAACCTTTGTTCATCTTGTCGTGGGGAAGCGAGGCGTGTTGAGCGGGGGAGATAAGGACCCTTTAACCGGGGGCCGTGAAGCGATTCGATCGATCGATCCCCGTATCATCATCACCGTCCGTCGTCGTCCTCTCACCCTTTTTGTTGATGTTGGTTGTGTTGGTGTTGGTTTTAGTTGATCCGTGGTGTTGGCGGTGGTGTTCATGTGTTGTGGTAAGGTAGGGAGGGCACGGTTGCTCGTTTAGGGTGCGTAAGCATCGGTGCTGTTTTTGTTGCTTACATACCAGTTTTCTGCCGACCGGTGCTTTTGTCGGTTCAGGAGGACGATGTCAACCCGATGGCAGAGAGCCTGAGGAATTGCACCAAGACGGGATGGACGCAGGTGAGATGGCTTATATATGTGTACCAGTATACAAGTACCAGTATGGTTCTATTAATGCTAGATATACATACCTGGTAATGATTAATACTCGAAATCAAAACGATACGGGCTACCTGGTACGCACTACGGCGCGTTCCGATTCTGTCTCAATAGCTTAACTACCCGTACAAGCGGCTCTCCTACGCAGAGTCCAGCACGCTTCGATTCTTCCGGTTCTGGTTCCAGTTCTACGTTTCCTTTTCCAAACGCGTGTACTTACTCTACTGTAGAATATGCCGTCATTTCGTTTCCAGATAGATTCGCTGCCTGTACATTTCGTTTCCCGCCATACGGGGCCCACTAATTGTATATACAGTGAAGGGCTCCCTATAGGGCCGGTTGAATGGTGCCTATTGCCGGTATACATGTTGCCGGTGAAATCGCTTGGCACAACCGGAACCCGCTATAAAGTAAGAACACTATATATATACCGGGGTTTCAATAGTGCCGGTATTGCCGGCGGGCACATACCGGCACTATATGAAGCCCCCCACTGTACCATAGTTCGCGTTTGAATTCAGTCACGGTGTGCGGTGGGTCGCCAGACAACGATATGCGCACTGAAGCCGTGCACTTTTTCTTTTACTCATTCCAAGTGTTATCTTCACACGTTTTCTTTCTCCTTCTCCCTCCCTAGACGTAACTCAGATCCGGGGTCACTAAGCAGGATCTTCTCCCCCCTCCCCACTACGGTACGCGCCTTCATTTTTATCGCGGGAAGGGTACAGCACTTTCTTCCCTCGTCGACTCGAATCGAATTGCACTAATCCCGTTTTATTGCGGTTCTAGTATACGGTATTATTGCACCGGTGTGTGGTCTGCAGTACAGCAGTACTCCTAGTATACCAGGGGAGCAAGCAAATAAAATAATCAGTGTTACGGCTGACACCGCCCACTTAACATGTTTACTCACTGCTACTAAAATATTAATACTACTGCTACTACCAATGTTAATACTAACAACAATTTCCACTATTAATACTACTAATGTTAATACTATTATCTACTACTGCTACTACTACTACTACTACTACTACTACTACTACTACTACTACTACTACTACTGCTGCTACTACTACTACTACTACTACTACTACTACTACTACTACCGCTACTACAGTAGTACTGTGCTACTTTTTCGCCCCATTCTGTCCCATCAATTTTATCTTCACACTATCATGTTGTACTTTCTTCAGCTCCCACCCTTTTTCGTAACTGACATCCGGCATCACAGAGCAGGCACGCTTCCCCCTTCACCACTAAGCATGCCTACTAAATGTTTATACCTAGAAGAGTCCAGCATTTTCTTCCTCTTCCCTCACAACGACAAACGTCCTGAAACCGCTACAAGACAAATATGTTAAGCATGCACATACGGTAGTCTAGTCTTAGACAAGGAAAATGGCTGTTTGTGCTGTGCCGCTGAAGCGAAGGGAGGGCCACAAGGGCGTACCCCGCTCGCGGAAGGCTTGCCCCGAACCGCCTCGCGCGTGCAGTATGGTTCGTGTTTTCTGACCGAACCCGGTGTAGATGTGTTAAACGATCGGGTGTGCAGCTCAAGCGTATTTTGTTGTTCATTCCGATTTAGCTTTAGTCTGCTTCTTGCTTACCCCAGGCCTTCGAGGGTTTGGAGAGAAACACGCGCGCGCTCAAGAAAAAATCCGGCAATGCTTCGGCCAAGACGACGTCGAAGGCCGAGACCTTGCGCTGCCGCGGGGGCGGCTGCAAAGTCAGCAGCCGTGGCCGTTTCTTTTCTCACGGGGGCTTCATCTGGTGTCCAGTGAGTCCAGTGTCGGTTGTTTGCAGAGAAGTGGAAAGACGGCGGGGGTCGAGGTCGGGGGTGGGGGCTGCATCGTCTGTGATGTCCATTTAAGAGTCTCTACTATTTTTCGTTTTCGTTTTCTTCTTCATTTTCCTTGTTTACCTGGTAGTTTGTACATATCAGGTACCTGGTATAGTTCATACACTGCTTTCTGGTTTGCTTGCCTTGGTTGAGTAAAGTTTGACGTAGAACAAGCTCCGTTCCGCTTTGCTCTGCCTGGAAGCTTGATATCAGGTACCAGGTGCATGGTGTGTACGCTGGTGTAGAGGAGGGAGGAGCGAGTTGCGATGCAGATTCGACTCGGCCGGTAGATAACATTGCTGACCTGTTTCGCGAAAAATCAAGCAAAAACGTGTGTGGACTGAACGTTTTCTGTAATTACTTGTAAACGTACAGTTGCGATGGACTGCACGCTGCATGTCTACGAGTATCGCATGGCGATGACATGTGACGGAAAGAGTCGGCGATAAGCGGCAGGGTCGGACTCTGCTGGCGCACCCTCGGCTATTGTACCCCGGTACCATCGCGTCGCGATAGTCTGATACACACCCCTGCGTGCGCTTGGCCTTCGTTGTGTCTGTTCTGTATGGCTGAAAAGCCTTGTTGTTATGTGTTATGCTCGCTCATGTGTACTTGGAAATATGCGGTGTGCGTCACACCCCACCCCCCCTCCCCCTCCCTGCTGTGCTTCCTTTTCCTTGGCGGGTGGTTGATGAACCAGTTCGAAAGACGTCAAATAATTTGTTCACTAGAAACAAAGGCATACTGGTACAGACTATCTTGGCGGGTGGTTGATGAACCAGTTCAAACGGCGTCAAATGATTTGTTCACCAGAAACAAAGGCATACCAGTATAGATTATCACAGTATCAATCAATAGCGTTGACATATATTATACCTGGTAAACAAAATACACCAGTAACACGTCTTGGTGGTGTGTACAAAATATCTGTATTAAGCATCGCATCTGCCTGATGTACCAGTGATGGCTCATTTGTATTCCAGGTGTATTGAAGTTTCGCGGTCATATTTAGCGCTGCCTCTCCTTGGTGTGTTCACAGTCCCAAGTCGGCCCGGTTGGTGCCAACGTCTCTGTTGGGTGTTGAAACGCTCTCAACCGTGCCTTCGCGCGTTTTTTTCGCAGGACTGCTTCATCAATCTGACACAACGGGAGCTAAGCGCGATCACTGGGGGTAGGGTCCAAAAGGCCGGCCTCCAGAAGAACGACGGCGACGCGGGCGCGGGGGCAAGTGCCGGTGTTTGTGTTGGTGGTGTTGGTGGCGATGTTGGTTGCGGTGATATGCATAGACCATATCATACCTGTTGGTTGTGGTGATGATGTGTATGGTCGTTTCGCAAAAGCCTGTGTTTTTTATCGCGCCTGATATTCTCGCTGCGGTCGGCCGAGGAGTTGTACACGCAAAATCTCCTTCTTGGTAGCGTTGACAGTACGAGTATATAGAGACACGTTGCAAGGGTGTGTCGACGGTATGGCGTGGCTGGCCTGCTGCGCTGAAATTGATATCAGTAGGCGGCTATGGATAACCCCGCCAGTTACCAGCAACTAACTTTGGATGGCGGGTGGGCGGCTATGGATAGCACCGCCAGTTGCCAGCAACTGTGGACGGTGGGTGACCGCTTGGCATGAAAAAACGAAAATACCCACGTGTTTGCCGCGGAATTCAATGTGCAATGGACGACTCACGCGCCAAACCAACCCGGCCTATTTGTAGCGCCGGAGGAATATTTCTCAACCAATGATATCTACCTAACTCGACTATGGTGCGCCTTCTCTTTGCCCCTTCCCTCTGATCTGCCCTCTACAGCGTGCGCTCCCGTGGACCCCGGCGGACTTCCCCCGCTTGATGTGAGCAACGCCTCGATACATGGTTATTCGCGACGTATTATGATGTTTTCTGTTCTCACACAGTGACAAACGTGCACCCCTCTCTGCAGTCCCTAGATGATACTGATACTTCACTCAGTATCATAGTAGACACGAGCCCATTTATAGGCAAGTACAGCAAGCGGTACCTGGCATGCTCTGTTGGCGGTGAATCCTTGTCGTTGTAACCCATGGCTATGAATACTGTCCGTGGCCACTAATTCCCCCCCCCATTTACCCCTGTCTGTCTGCTTCCCGCTAACGGTGAACGGCAGAGGCGTTACGAATAAGGACGACAGATGCGCGCTGATCGCCATCGGCCAGCTACTCCTGCATTGGCCGCTGTGGCGGAAGATTGCCAAGGAGGCTGACAGCCTTTCCCCAACAGGTACAATAACAACATACTGGTATATCGAAATGTCTAGGTGTGCACGTATTGCGCCGGGAGGGTGGCAGCACTGAACACGTGCTCGTCGAAAAACGTGTGTAGCAAGGGCCCGTCTATGAGTTCCGTTCGATCCCGTAAGGGTGCGCCCCCGAAGTTCCGACAGCTACAGTATGCGTCGGCAGCGTGTATGATACGTGTTGACGTTGTGGTTCTGGCATGTTAATAGTCAGTTACTTGCCTGGTATATACCGGGTATATTCACAGGGGAATATAACAAATCTCAAATCTATCACAAACGACGTTGTTGTGCGCCATAAAATGCCATGATTCTGCATTGCAGTAAGCTTAAAGGTGTTGCTGTTCCATTATTTACGCCTTGATACGAACTATTTGCCCCGGTGGCGATCTCCCTTTTCCTGCTGCTGCGGTTAAAGTCGGAGGCGTTTGTCTATTGGGGTCAGCGCGTGAACGTCATTATATATAGCCACGACCTTGGCATCGAAGGATGGATTCACCATTCGCCGTCGATGGCAGTTGAATAGCAGAATCGGTGCTGGACCTCCTTCCGCCCCTGAGTATTCCGTCTTGAATGTGACCTGACCTCTTCCATTCCGTCCTGCCGCCTCTACGCACGGTCGCTCAAACCGAGGTGCAGGAGGCAAGAAGACTCTGATGGCACTGCTGGGAAACTTCTTCGCGGTAAGAACCCCAATTCCACCTTTGCGTACCTTGAGCCTGCGAAAAACCGCGCGCAATCGTGCGTCAATGCCTTTTTCGGCTAAAGTATTACTACGCCTCTGGTATACGATAAAAAATGACTGTTTTTTCCTTTGCCTCGTGTCACCTACTGTGCTACTGACGGAAGATGCATAGAGGTTTGTGCAGACCACATGTGATTTGTTTGGATGGGGGAAGACCTGCTGTACCATAGGCACGAGGGGGGGGTGTACTCATTTCTTGCATAGCCCGAGGGGGGTCGGCTATCGAAAGTACAAGCAAGCTGCCGTTGCTGTCGTTCTTGCCGCATGTGTGTCCTGGTATCGACACCCGATTGACTCGAGCGTGTCTCAAAACTGCCTGCACTCCCGATATATGCTTCCCGCGTGTCTGCCGCGTTCAGTCGCTGGAGAAAGCGGAGGAGGGACCGCCACCTGAAGTTCCTCAGGAAATAATAACTGAACTTGACATCCAAGCGGTGAGCATGCCCAGCAGTGCTCTCGTTCTCACGCCAGTGCTGTACTCGTAGCGCAGATAAAGGGCCAATATGTGAACCGACAACGCACACGACCGACCACAATATGCGTCATCTCTGACCACACCGTCCGTACGGCCGTGTTTTCCCCTCGGTTTGGCCGTTTGGTATCAAAGCTCAACGATAAGAAGCAGGCGGATGCTGTCGAGGTCCTGGAGACGATCTTGAAAAAGGTCAGCTCGGAATTGGTAGTAGACCAGGTGAGGAGGGCGTGGAGCTTCACTCCACGATGTTGTCCAGCCACGGCGTGTTATGTTTTCGTTGCGGCGCCAGCGGGTTGAGCCAGTACCCGCGAGTTTCGTACTTGTGTATGGCTCGAGGGCATCCTTCGCTGTCCACAGCGGGTAGATTTCAACCGTGCTCCGCCTCCTAATTGGCGAGGAGAAGACACACGTGAATACAGAAAGTATGATCGATTTCCTAGCTATCGGGCTTAGATCTTGAGTGTAGGTACAGTATAGGTATCCATCACAAAATCGACAGGAAATAAATGTGTGGCGTTGAACACTGTGTACCTTACGGTTATCGGTCTTAATGGAGTAGTCGACTCACGCGTCTAACGACTAAAAAAGAAAAGAAAAACCTCAGTCTTAATGCGTCTAACGACTAAATATATATATGTGTGTTTTCGTCCCATTTATTCTGGGCGCCAGATGTTTGAACGCACCAACCGGGGTCACACAGGGGGAAGGTAAA
>JBBMKB010069922.1:0-14363 GCA_037833945.1 Alaria marginata
CCCAAGGTACCGCAACGTACGAGGCACGTTGTAATTTATGGACAACCTCAAATCTTGGTAGGTCTATTAGGTTGTCCTAGCTGCCACCGCAACCAACCCAAACGGCCACCTGTGTAAGAACGTCCACCCCAAATATATGGCTTCGCCCTTCAGTACGCTGGCGTCCCCAGTGGCTCAGTTGGTAACCTCGTAAACCTTCTGAAGTCTAGGTTGCGGGTTCGAACCCCTCGGGAGCGAAAAAATCGCAAATAGCGTGGAAAGCGATACTTTATTCGTGAGTAACAAAATTCGACTTTAAAAAGTTGACGAGGGAAAGGGACGGCTGGATCCCTCTCGCAATAAAAATTAAGGTAAGAACCGCAGGAGGAAAGGTGGAGAGAAATCTTCTGTGTTTACCTTCCCTGTGTGACCCCGGTTGGTGCGTTCAAACATCTGGCGCCCAGAATAAATGGGACGAAAACACACATATGGCACGCCGCCGTGGCACGTCATGCCACGTCATGCCACGCCATAGGGACTGCCGTGATGCGCCAGGAACATGTAAAATACTGTGCATCCCGACGGGAACGAGTGCCTACCACGAACACCTTAGTCCAAAGAACTTGCCGGGCACCATCGGTACCCACCCGCTGGCTAAGCTAGCGCATTTTTTGCGGGAACACCAGCAAGCAAAGCATCAAGCGGTGAAAGTAAGTACCTGTAGTGCCACGAAATTCCGGCCAGGTTTGGTGATGATGGCGGCTACGCCGAAGACAAAACGTGTGAAACTACCGCAACTCTGTGGGACGTGTAGTACCTATACGTCGTACGAGGGTTCAACACTAAAGCTTAGTGGTTTGGTGGCAGTCAGGGCAGATTGAGCCAAAAGTTATCTCCGTCAAGCGGTGAAATAGGTGAAAAGGCTGCCTCCCGCCTCTCGACGTATTTTTTATTATGTCAGTTTTACACGGCGAGACAAGTGAAACTGCCGAAAAAGTGGAACGAACGCCTATTATCTATACAACGGGTTGCTCTTGGTATCTGAGACCTGAGATGTATGGGGCATATCGCATTGTCTACACCAAGCCTATACATCTACTACAACAAATTTGGACCCTCGCACTGCGTAGGCACTTGCGTGTGCTGTGTACTACGCGTAACCCAACGAGCAGGAATATCGCAATCGGTCCAAAGGGGACGGGCACACGTGCACTCAGCCGTCCTTCTGTATGTGACTTTGAAGCACCGTGTGTGGCTGAAGAGTCGGGGAGGGATCGGCGTACTTCGTGGGTCCTGCCAGCAGCCAACTATATACCCAGGGTCAGTTTGGGGGGCTAAGGTCCGGATGAGACCATCAGGTCCGGATGGGATCAGGGCCGGGTGGGATCAGCTCGGGGTGGGATCAGGTCAGGGTGAGATCGGTCCGGGCGGGGTCAGGGCACCAAGCGGGAGCAGGTTCGGGTGGGAACTGAGCGCCAAACGAGAGCAGGGTCGTGGTGTACAAGTACCTGGTATATATTTGCACAGCCGGTTAGCAATTAAGCCTCGCTGGCTTGAAGAACCAACCACGGAAATAAATGTTTCCAACGACCCACGCAAAACATCAGACTATCAGAAGGCGCGAAGCAGGCAGGCAACTGAGACGACCTTTCAGCACTGAGTACGGGTCACTTGGAATAAGCTTTCTATGTAGTAAATTATAATCCCAGGGCAAGAAATCCAACGCCACAGCAGCTGGCTCAGTTTTTTCCAGATTGCTGGCAGGAGCGGTGAACAAATATCGGAACGGTTGGGAGTTCCGAGGTGAAGGTGGCAAGATTTTGAAAGTGAGAGGGGTAAAAGGCGGGCACTTGGTAGCAATGTTTTCAAGCAGTAAGGTGAGAGAGGTAAAAGCCAGGCACTTGGTCAAAAGAGCAGTGCTGCTGTGCGGACACACACAGAATAATCTCGCTGCGACAGAAAATCCGATTTCCCGTCCCACAACTACTGTAGCTGCGGGCATGAGCCAGCGAGTCCACTTTCTACCATTGAGCACAGGCCCATGGAGGAAGTGTTCTGCAGCTTCTACTGTAGCTCCAGGGCAAGAAATACAACGCCACAAACAGAAGCGGGCTCAGTTGCGGGATATGTCAGGAGCGGAAAACAAAAGTCGGACCGCCTGAGAGATTCGAAGTGAGGGTAGCAAGGCTCAGGTGAGAGGGGTAAAAAGTCGGGGGATGTACGTTATTTGATTTTGCTTTGGCGTGTCATGGCAGTGCCCTGGCGTGCCATGGCGGACCATGTCGTGTCATGGCACTGCCATACGTTTTCGTGGTATTGTCATGGAACTGGCATGGACTCCCATGGCTACGAGATGACAATGCCATGGGAGTGCCATGATAGTGCCATGGCGATGTCATGGTGTGGTGCGATGGCAGTGACATGGCGATGTCATGGTACAGCACTGTAGTGTCATGGCGATATCGTGAGAGTGATGGCAATTCATGGGATATTATGTCCTTCAACCGGCGTTCGTGGATTTTGACGGACTTGTATTGGCTTTCGCGGTAATGACATGGCAGTGCCATGGGCTTTCATGGCATTGCCATGGGGTTCCAAGGCTCCGACTGTTGCAGCATGCTATAATGGCGTTGCCGTGAACATATATTAAGGCAGTGACATGGGAGATCCCATATAGCACTATTACGGCACTTAGCCTGATAACGCCGTGCCACCGCACTCCCATGGGTATCTCCCGGCGGCCCCATGGCACAACTATGGTACCGCCATAGCAGTGTCATGGATAGTGCCATAGATTGCCATGGCAATCCACGGTATAACCGGTAGCAAAGCAATGGCACTCTCATAGGCCGGGACTGGACTGCGATGGAAGTATCACGGCAATTTACGGCGGCCCGTGATGTTAGAGTGCCAACCATCGATCGCCATGATTTCGGCATGGCTGTGCTAGGGAAGGGCCATGAAAGTTCATGGCAGTGCCATGCACCCATGATCAGCCTCTAAAAGGCCATAGCGGTGCCATGAGAGTACGTCGCCAAGACTCGTGGCAGTGCTTGGAAGGTCTATGAAAGTTCATGGCTATCCACGGCAGTGCCATGGCAGTGCATTGTTGGCCGGTGGTATCATTCCAGTGGCACGATGGTCAGTGACATGGCGGTGCACGGCTCCCGTACATGTCTCCCCTTCTTTGCAGGAAGCCCCTGCAAAACGCCTCTTGCAGGACACCTGTGGTCAATTTCAATATTGCACGTCGGCGAAGATTAACCCGATCTCAGACGTATCCCTAAACCTAACCACAATTCGTTGGCGATGTCGGTTGGGGCGGTCGCGCGGCTCCGCGTCGTGATTTGGTGGAGTTTTTCCAAAAACACCCGGGCGGCTGAAAGGCTCGCCTCGGCTAACGTCCTGCAGGAAGGCTTTTGAAGGTCGTCCTGCATTCTGGTCGAGTCGCAGCGCATGGGGATTGATGGTGGACGTGCAATGAAAGTACAGCTACGATAGTCCATGGCAATGTACTCTTGTGGCGTGTCATGGCGCGCTGCCATGAGACGTGTCATAGCAGTTTCATGGCAGGGAGCAGTGTGTCACGGCAGCCGTCGCAGTGGCATGTGTCACAGCTGTGCCATGATGGGCAGCAGTGTGTTACGACTCACGGCGGTCATGGCAGTGTCGTAGTGTTGCCATGGCACTGCGATGGGGGTCTATACCTGTGCCATGGCGTTGCCATGAAGACATTTGGCGGTGCCTCAGAAGTGCCATAGAAATGCCTAACAATGTGCATCGTTGACTGGGCGGGAGGTGTACGCTAGTTTGGAGAGGTGCTATTGTCACGCGCCAAGCGACATAATAAGCGCATCAAAGAGGCAAGGGGGTATATGCCAGCCGGAGTGAAGGCTCTTGACGTCTGGCGTGGGGTACGACAGGCATGAGACATCTTGGTAAACATATTTCTGCCTGGCAGGGCTCCTCAACTGAGGAGCTGCTCAATATCTTTGGATCTGACATACATACCTGGTATATATATTTACAATATCATTCGCTGGAAACCAAGCCCGTGGGGTTTGCGTATCTGACTCATGGCGCGCACTTGCTGGGGAGCCATTCCACGGTAGGGGTTGCACTTTGACGCATTCTACGATAGAGGTGCAGCATTTTTGTTATGAAGCTCCTCACTTGAGGAGCTCTACGCCTCACCGAAAAACCGAGTTTGACCAAACTGCAAGTGCAATCCGATCAACAAACCCGTGGCCCATCTATACATAAAAATCATATGGCAAAACAAGGAAGAAATTCGCGATTTTGGGTTAAGGAACCCCGTCATGCAGAAAGTAAAAACGCCAACAGGTGGTACCTCTATCGTAGAACGCGACCTTTGTTGGGCTAAACGTTCCTGACTGGTTGAGCTCCTCAAGTGAGGAACTACCGGTTGGTATGTTACCTTTTATGGGTATATTTGTTTTAGGACTAGCGCATAGAAACGTTGGTCGGGGTGGGCGAATGAAGTTTTCGAAGTCATTTTTCGGATGAGATATTGAGCCCCTCATGTCAGGAGCTCAGAAACTTCTGCTGCACCCCTACCGTGGGATGACTCTGAGTGGGGTATGCAGGCCCTCAATCGAGGCGCCTCGGACCATTAAGGTGCTACCCCTACCGCGGCAGGCATCATCTGTGAACGGGACGTTGATATCGGCGTAAACTTGATGGGGGCTGGAAAAGCGCGCTGCTGCTGCTGTTGTTTTGGCCTGCCAGCCAGCTCCTGTGCAAACTTGAACAACTACGCATTGGAGGAGAACTAACTAAATTGCACCCTCGGCGTGCTGACATTTTGTCGACGTACCGATACAGGTTACAGGTGTGTTGGAGCCTGCCCTGTGACCACGGACTTGATTACGGTAATGACTTGACGCGATAGCAACAACAACAACAGGTTTGGCGCCCTATCAGGGTTATGATCCAACTACGAACTCCTTACGGAACGCTTATGGCGGAACGCATGGGAAGAAAAAAAAACTGCGTAACCCGTCGCAATTGCCAAGGGACCACATGAGTAGCCACGGGAATATTTCATGGCTATGGACTTCCCGCGTGAACACGTGGGATATCGCGGGAACTCGAGGTACTTCCCGCGGGAACCCGACGGGTACTTCCCGCGGGAACCCGATATATCCCATGCGAACCGGAAAGGCTCCGCACGAGAGTCCATGAGATCCCATGGGGCTTCCCTCATGAAACCAAGGGATCCCATGCGATCTTGTGGCAAATGCCATGGGCTTGTTAAGCTTGCCATATAAAGATATGGTACATCACGCGGGAGTCTACGGCCCCATGGGATCGATCTCGCGGGAACTTGGAAGGACTTCCTGCGGGAATCCGTGGAATTCCATGAGACTTCCCTCAAGAAACCAAGGGGTCCCATGGGATATCGTGGCAATTGGCATGGGTTCCCCTAGCTTGTCACCGGAAAATCTTAGACCTTCGCACGGGACTCCACGTGGCCTGTGATATCTCAAGGGGAATCGGAGGGGCTTCCCGCGGGAGCGCTTTGGACAAGAGACTTCCTTCGGGAATCCAAGGGATCCCGTGGGATCTCGTAACAAATACCATGGGTTCCCTTAGCTTGCCGTGGAAAAAGGTATGGGGTCCGCACGCGGGACTACACGCGGCCCAGTTGGATCCCACGGAAAATCGGAGAGACTTGCGGCGCAAAACCCGTACCTTCGAGAATCCAACACAGCGCATGTTCTCTCATGGCAATTGCCATAGGCGCCCATGGCGTGCCCTGGGAAGATCTGAAATATTCAGGCGGGAATCCACGGGACCCTGTGCGAACTCTATTGGCACTTGGGGGGCGAAATCCAAAAGGCTTCCGACCGGAACCCGTGGGATCTCATGGGAAATGCCTCTGGAAACAAAAGGAGTCCCACGGGATCTCGTCGCAATTGCCATACGGCCCCTCGGCCTGCCGCGGGAAGACCTGGAGTTTTCCGAAAAATACTATGGGTTCAACATAAACTTGTTGACACTGGGGAATTATTAACGAGGCAAATAGGCACGCATGATTAATCGGCTGGAATACATGACGAATCGCCCTCGGCCCAATCGTACGTCAAAATTAACACTTCAAAACAGATTCCAGGGTAACTCTGTTTTTCAAGTTCCCCTTTCGCGACCATCTAGGGAAACAAATGTTCATGTTTTTTCAGGCCATCGTCTCTCAAGCGTCGACCATCAGCGTCTCTCCGCGCAAGCCGCTGAAACACATTTCCGTTCTACCATATCATGAACATCGTTGTGATTGCCACCTTAGCATGTCACGTCACGGACCTTGCCGGCGCCCTCCCTAAACGGTAACAGTTTTACGGCGAGACACACCCGTCCAATCCATTTGTGTCAAAGCATTTGTAGAAGTTAAACAAGGCTGTAGGTGGGTTGTGGGTTGAATGTCAGCCCCGCTGCAACCACTGCAATGGAGGACAAACAAAACTGGTCCCTGCCCCATGCGGGTAAATCTGTCAACCAATGACAAACAAGGACGACATATGCGCTACCCTGAATCGATCACGACGCCATCACCAAGAACACGACATCGCTATCTGGGGTGTGGTTTTGACCAATCATCATGTTCCGTTTAAACGAATTGACCAATGGCGGTGTCCACGGCCGATCATAACTTTCCATGCAAACGAACACAACAGGTCAATCGTGTTTTCTTAAAAATCAGAATGTCCCATTCAAAAGAACTGGCCGACCTCAAACCTTCGGCCATATGATACCTTTACGAGCATTCATACCGACACCAATAGTAATCAAACCACACTAACCCACACGAAGGGAAGGGCTATGCCCATATAAACCCACACGAAGGGAAGGGCTATGCTCATATATTTGCCGAAACTCGCGCAAACCCAACTCAATACGGAGCCATTTTGATGAAGCCCCTAATCTTGAACGGTCATCCACAAGAGCAGTGCCCCTTCTTAAAACCGGTGCAAATCCATATCAGCAAGGATATATTACTTAGTACGCAAAAGGAACACCTGCAAATGTATACACGAGCCGAAATCCAGATTAGTTCGATTTTCAGATTAGGTGAATTTTGGGCCGGCTATAAGTAGCCCTTTTATAACTCCGTTTCGGGTAGGAACTACACGAAATTAGACTAGAACGTGTTCTAGGACTGCAACAATCCTTTAAGGTTAGGGTGCAAGTGGTAATTCGGCCAACTCCCACCTCCCTCCCACGCGTAAAATGTCATGCCAGAATAAATCCTGAACGTTAGGGTACAGTACGTGACAACCCCTCCCCCCCACCTCTACCTCCGCCACAAGCCCAGCACCTCTCTACTGAAAAAAGTGCGCAGCTCTCTTATTGTGCGGGGTGTCTTTGCGTCCCGCCGTAGGCCTCACAGGCTTAGTGATGGACCCCCCTCCGCCGACTTTGAGCAGGCCCTTTTGAGGGGTTCCTGCATCCTTGGCCGGGGTGATAACGCGCGTCTTCAAGTCTTTCACGGACGCCGTGTGTTCTGGTGGTCGCGCAAGGGCAGACAACGGAGGAGGGAAAGAAAATAAACGAGCAAAAGAGGTGGATCTTGATTAGATTGCCATCACGCAGGCTACAAGAGAACACTCTAAGCACAAACAACGGGCATAGCTAGAAAAAAGAGGGAGGTAGGCATGGAAGCGAAAAAAACAAAGTCAAGTAGACTTCCATCATAACAGGTATCAGGTATGGCCTTCAGGGTTAAGCCAACCAAAAACGATGATAAAGAGCGTCTTTAACTCTTTCACTGACACCGTGTGTTCTGGCGTCGGCGAAAAGGCAAGATACGCGACAAACGAAGGCAAGCACACAAACAAACGAAAGCATATCGCCGTTGAATACTAGACTGTCATGAAAGAAAAAATACATCGACATTGCATACTATTAATAAAGTGTCACCCAATCACAGGGCCTACGACACTTCCGCAGCTTTCAACAAAACAAACCGCCGTCCATGCGGTTGCCGTGAGCCACATGCCACGGTAGAGGTGCACCATTAGTATTTGCCTTCTAAGGCAATTTGCCTTCTGAGGATCTTTCGCTTGAGGAGCTCTACTTCACCCAACAACTGACTTCGATAAAAAACAAATGCAACCAACTCGATGGACAAATCCATGGACTAGACTGGGTATGCACCAATAAATGTGGAATACTACTGGAATCATCTTTGCAGTACGGTCGAAAGCGAGTCAAAAGGTCTGACCCGCCCAGCAATCCGTGTCAACCCCCGACTACAGGCACGGGAAAGACAACGCACAACCGTTTCAGACATTCTGATCAGCACGAATTAGCGTGTGTTTGTCACCAGAGCCCTCCGTTAGGAGAGGCATATGACTGGGGCGGCATCCACAGCGATTAGCTCATCACTTCAGAAAACTCATATTACGCATGCTATGCATGCGCTGAGCGGTCGACTTCGAACAAATCAGTGGCCGAATGCCAAAATAGGGAGATTTACCGACACTTCGGGTGTCGTAGCATTTCCGTGTCATCGTAGAGGCACAAGACTTGCGAGTTGATGCTACTTGATACTCATTAAGGTCCACATGAACCCACTGTTCAACGAATTTTTAGACATTCTGATCAGCACGAATTAGCGTGTGTTTGTCACCAGAGCCCCTCCATTCGGAGAGACGTATGACTGGGGCGGCATCCACAGCGTTAAGCTCATCACATCAGATATCGCGATTTAAGGACGTCATACACGCAGGTTAATAGTTCTGAAAGGGGAACACAAGAACCTCAGAAAAAAAACATAGCTAAGGACCGCAGCGCGTCAGGGATCGGCAGAGACCGCAGGAATGCATTCAAGTTTCAAAGTTTAAGAATTCTGATCAGCACGAATTAGCGTGTGTTTGTCACCAGAGCCCCTCCATTTAGAGGGGCATATGACTGGGGCGGCATCCACAGCGTTTAGCTCATCACTTCAGAAAACGCGATTTAAGCACGCCATACACGCAGGTTAATATTTCTAAAACCGGGACATAATAGTCTCAAGAAAAAGCTTAGCTGAAGACCGCAGCGCGTCAGGGATCGGCAGAGACCACAGGAATGCATTCAAGTTTCAAAGTTTAAGACATTCTGATCAGCACGAATTAGCGTGTGTTTGTCACCAGAGCCCCTCCATTTGGAGGGGCATATGACTGGGGCGGCATCCACAGCGTTGAGCTCATCACATCAGAAAACTAACCGAATACGAAGAAAAAGATTACTACCGTCGAGCAATGCGCGTCACTTGCCAATAGATGCGCTATGACACTAGACTACCAGGTATACAATAAGTACGTGTGAACCTACATAAAATCAACAGGTTAAAAAACGTTCTGCAGTTGGCCGGAATGAACTCAAGTTCTTAAGTTTCGAACATTCTGATCAGCACGAATTAGCGTGTGTTTGTCACCAGAGCCCCTCCATTTGGAGAGGCATATGACTGGGGCGGCATCCACAGCGATTAGCTCATCACATCAGAAAACTAACCGAATACGAAGAAAAGAATTACTACTGTCGAGCAATACGCGTCACTTGTCAATAGACGCACTATGACACTAGACTGTTCAATAAAGTACGTGTGAACCTACATAAAATCAAAAGTTAAAAAAAAATGTTCTGCAGTACGCCTTCTGATCAGCACGAATTAGCGTGTGTTTGTCACCAGAGCCCCTCCATTTCGAGAGGCATATGACTGGGGCGGCATCCACAGCGATAAGCTCATCACATGAGAAAAAACGGACCGTATGATCGGTATACACAGGGATAAGTCTAGTTTTTGACAGTAGAGCGTATGGTTTGAATACAGACCAAGACATACACACAAGTTTTGTTATACAATGGAAATTCTGATCAGCACGAATTAGCGTGTGTTTGTCACCAGAGCCCTCCATTCGGAGAGGCATATGACTGGGGCGGCATCCACAGCGTTAAGCTCATCACCTCAGAAAAACTCGCCATATGCATGCGCTATATACGCGTATGAGTACAGCTCACATCACAAACCAACTACACATATCGACATACCAATACGAAAAAGTGGACCGTCGACCGTCAAGTGTCAACGGAGAGACGAAAAAAGAAAGAGCTCATAAACTAGATGTGCTCGTATTCGAGGCTACATGCCAGCAATCAACATTTCATTTACGTTCATTTTATAATTTCTGATCAGCACGAATTAGCGTGTGTTTGTCACCAGAGCCCTCCGTGAAGAGTGGCATATGACTGGGGCGGCATCCACAGCGTGAAGCTCATCATCTCAGAAATGTTGCGATATGGATGCGCTACGCGTTTGAGTTCAGCTACCAACCGGACCCCAAAAGCATTACCCCTTTTACTACAAAATCATGCTGCAAGAACGAATCGACACTGGGGTGTTTGCGGGGTACCAAATTTGGTAAGGCAGGAATTGGGTAAAAAAACATACCAGGTATCTGGTAGTACTTTATATTAGTATTGAAACCGCCGAACGTCACACAGCCCAACCCACGAAAAAACAGCAAAAACTGGCGATAAGGCCCCCACAGTCCTAAACAATAGGTATTGGGTCGGGTCGGTCGGGATATAACCCCAACTAACAAATTTCACCAAAACTTGAGCAACAACCAATCAGGTTTTGATGTTTCACGGTTATGTTTAGTTTTCCAACCCAGCATATTTGGTATTCGCGATTCGCAAACACCGTAATGTATATACAAATACGAACAGTTTGTTCCCGTAAACGTGGGTGCCGTTCTAAACGGGTTTTTTCAATGGACTACATTAAGTGGTGGGCGGTCTACCGTTGCGTATCACAAGAGATACTTATGTTATACACTAAATCAACACTTTCAGATTTATGGTCATATTTTGATCAGCACGAATTAGCGTGTGTTTGTCACCATAGCCCCTCCATTCGGAGAGGCATATGACTGGGGCGGCATTCACAGCGTTGAGCTCATCACATCAGAAAACAAATATAAACATGTTTTACTTCGTACCAGGTATGCACCTTATTTACTGACGGCTCGACTACAACAAGATTTGAGCACAGCGGCACATGTGAAATTAACAACCGTCCAGAGTGTTCACAATAAAACAAAGACATACCAAAAACAATTTACGGAGATTTCGAAAATTCTGATCAGCACGAATTAGCGTGTGTTTGTCACCAAAGCCCCTCCGTTCGGAGAGGCATATGACTGGGGCGGCATCCACAGCGTTAAGCTCATCACCTCAGAAAACATGCGAGATGCACGCTCTACGCGTTTGATTGAGTCCAGCTATTATATCGACAACAATCAGCAATCAAGAACACACGTGTCACATCGATATTAAAAAAAGTTGACCGTTGACAGCTTGGTGTCCAAAAAACAAAATGATATTCTGATCAGCACGAATTAGCGTGTGTTTGTCACCAGAGCCCCTCCCTTCGGAGAAGCATATGACTGGGGCGGCATCCACAGCGTTAAGCTCATCAACTCAGAAGACGCGGGGCGTGAACGCCTGGAAGTACTCGGCGCTCGACTACATGCCGGCAAGTAAATATACAGGACAACTGTCAACAGTCGAGCGTATACGTGGTATGTACCAAGAGAGAACGTGGGAATGAACCAACAAACCAAAAGTTCGTGTTCTGATCAGCACGAATTAGCGTGTGTTTGTCACCAGAGCCTCCCCATTTGGAGAGGCATATGACTGGGGCGGCATCCACAGCGATTAGCTCATCACATCAGAAACGCAGAAAAAACAATGATGTACACCAGGGTATACCTTATTATGTACTGGCGGCTCGACTACAGGTCGGCCCGGTAGAGCTTAAACTACCAACCGTCGGGCTAATGCGCGTTGGCAACACAAAGCACAGGTATAAAAACAAATGGCCACGAAATTGAGAATTCTGATCAGCACGAATTAGCGTGTGTTTGTCACCAGAGCCCCTCCATTTGGAGAGGCATATGACTGGGGCGGCATCCACAGCGATTAGCTCATCACATCAGACATGTTCAAGTTTTGCGATACAACGCCATGTGCTCAAAACGGGGCTATTAAAAAGACACAATTCAGATGCAGCTGTTTGCATGCAGCACCGTTTAAACAGAGAAAATACAGTCAACAGTCAACCAAGATTCCGGAAATTCTGATCAGCACGAATTAGCGTGTGTTTGTCACCAAGGCCCCTCCATATGGAGAAGCATAGGACTGGGGCGGCATCCCCAGCGTTGAGCTTATCACATCAGAAACGAAAACAAACAAACAAACAAAACTGCTACAAGTGAGTATATGCACCTTATGGACTGACGGCTCGACCACATGTCGGTACCGCAGAGCTTTTACTTGGCAACTCTCCTGGGGACCGTTCGTTTAGCATCGGTCTTCTAGATCTGGCGTTCGATGGGATTTACGTAAAAATGAACCTAGGCCAAATAGTACGAGAAGCGCAATCGTACCAACCATCTACTAATAAAAGAAACGTGAAGCACCGCGAGTATTATCGCATGCTGTTCTCGCGCCGTACAGTGCCTACCGTTGCGTTATGAACGAAACACCCTAACCAACCATCACAACCCGGGCTGCCTTGTGAAGTCGGCTATGAGATCTTCAGGGGGGTCTAAGCAGGGTCGTCTTGTAGTCCGAAAGGGGCAAACATGTCAACCGTCTAACATATCTATAACGAATACGCGGAGAAACAGAGAACACAGGTATGAGACAAATAGCAAAGTAGATATCGAGAATTCTGATCAGCACGAATTAGCGTGTGTTTGTCACCAGAGCCCCTCCATTTGGAAAGGCATATGACTGGGGCGGCATCCACAGCGATTAGCTCATCACTTCAGAAAGCTAGTGGTGTGAACGTCGTGTTACGGGCGTTTAAATACACATGAGCGCGTTACTGGCTGCACAGGCGAGGTGCGTGTTATCAACAAAGAACGGACGCAGGTATGATATGAAGAAACAAACCACCGAGACGATGTCGGGAATTCTGATCATCACGAATTAGCGTGTGTTTGTCACCAGAGCCCTCCATTCGGAGAGGCGTATGACTGGGGCGGCATCCACAGCGTTTAGCTCATCACCTCAGAAATATATTAATAGTGGTGTGAACGTCATGTTATGAGCGTTCAACTATATTCCAGCACTTTCCTGGCTAAACTGGCGTCATGTATTATCACCAGACAACGAACGAAGGTATGATGTGAAAAAACTAACAACCAAGACGATGTCGGGAATTCTGATCAGCACGAATTAGCGTGTGTTTGTCACCAGAGCCCCTCCATTTGGAGAGGCATATGACTGGGGCGGCATCCACAGCGTTTAGCTCATCACCTCAGAAAGCTAGTGGTGTGAACGTCATGTTACAAGCGTTCAACTATATGCCAGCGCGTTACTGGCTAAACTGGCGCCATATATTGTCACCAGACAACGAACGAAGGTATTATATGATGAGAAAAAATAACAACCAAGACGATGTCGGGAACTCTGATCAGCACGAATTAGCGTGTGTTTGTCACCAGAGCCTCTCCGTTTGGAGAGGCATATGACTGGGGCGGCATCCACAGCGTTGAGCTCATCACTTCAGAAAATTGTGAAAAGTGATGTGCCGTCATGTAACGAGCGCTCAACTACATATAAGCGCGTAACTGGCTAAACTGGCGCCATGTACTATCACCAGACAACGAACGAAGGCATGATGTGAAAAAACAATCAACCAAGACGACTTCGTGAATTCTGATCAGCACGAATTAGCGTGTGTTTGTCACCAGAGCCCCTCCGATTGGAGGGGCATATGACTGGGGCGGCATCCACAGCGTTTAGCTCCTCACTTCAGAATGTTCGCGACGAGCTTGCCAGGCTATCTTACGCAACCCACCTCTGAACACAGCGCAGGTCGACACGGCAGAGTTAACGGTTAAACGGCATCAATACTCGAGCGTTAGGTTTCAACAACAACAAAAATCATCTCAAACCACTTTTAGAACTGGTTAAAGCACACCAACGTTTTAGAGGCCAAACTAGTTGGAATTAGTCTCAGATATTTTTGTTGCTGTAGTTAACCCGCCTCCAGCATACCAGAGCAGAGTGACCGCCCTATTGCGGGAAGCTGCCTTGTTCATTCCAGGTTACTCTTACGGGGGGCCATAGTTAATAGGACCAAATATTGCAGGTAAAACTAGTTAAATATATAGGTTTTAGTGTTTGCCGTAGGTCCTATTTACTATGGCTCCCCGTAATAGTGGAAATTCCCAGTCGCATCAAGCGATTTTGACCTCTTAATATCGGAATACCGCCTTACTCAGAACGCAAAATTGGGGGACCCATACTGTATCTGCCCCCCCCCCCCCCCCCCCCCCCCCCCCCCCCCCCCCCCCTCCCCCCCC
>JBBMKB010069933.1:0-14361 GCA_037833945.1 Alaria marginata
CAAAAGTAGATTTTGGCCAACTTTTGAATGACAACTACGTTTGACTCAGGGCACCGCACGAGCGCGGTCGAGGCGCCTCCGGTGCAGTAGGGCTAGGGAAGCACGATGAGGGAGTTTCGCGCCGAGGGGGTGTCCTCATCGAAAGTTGACACGGCAAACGCAAAAAAATGCGTCTAAGAGAAGTTGAGGAGCACTGAGGGCGAAGCGCCCACATTAAGATATCTATATTTATATACTAAAAGCTTATTTTTTAGAAATACGTGGTACCTGGTGTATGTTATTTTAACAGTCCCCTTAGAACTACAGTAACTTTTCGGGCGACAAACTGCTTGGAGTTAGAGTAGGACGAGTAAAAGGGTTTGAAACAGCTCCTCCGATCGCGCCGCGTTGCCCTTTTGTTACGGTTTTGTTTTCGACAGGCCCTCCGGGAGAACATGGACGAAATCGACTCCAAGGTCGAAGACATTCAAGCATGATCCCTCAAATATATGCTGCGGAGTCTTGGAGTGGCACTGCGATGTGCACGAAGCTGGCCACCTAGGTCAAAGAAATCCACAGTGAAAACATATTTGTATAGTCTAGGGAACTTGAGCGGCACTGCGACATGGCGCACGAGGGCCGGCCGCCCTATCTGGAGTTTGTGTGCAGAGCGCCAGTTTTGTCGGTTGGAGGCATGAAAGAAAGAAGGTGCGAAACAAAAATCTGCAGTGCTTGCGGAGAAAACGTTCCGTGGCCTGTTCGCCACGAGTTTTGTTCAGTTTCACCAGGATCAGGCCAGGGTTGTATTGTACAGTAAGGATGCGCCAAGAAGAAAGACCCACTCTGTGAACAGGGCAAAAACCTTGCCTGGCATATCACAGTCGGCGGCACCAACCTTGAACACAGGTTATTTTATACCACGTACCGGTGGGACTTAGTGTAGCGCCCGCCGCAGAGCACGTGTGTGCTTAACCCTGTTGGGGCCCAGGTATAGTTACCTAAAAAGCGACAACTGCGGTGTTCTCCACGTTGACACTTGCTGCGCTAGAGGTACAGTAGGGGTCCCTCAGTAGTGCCGGTTGAATAGTGCCGGTTACCGCCGTAGTGCCGGTAAAATCGCTTGGCACGGATGGGAACAACCTATAGTGGATGTGCGGAGTGGTGCCGGTTGCCGCTATAGTGCCGGTATTTCCGGCTGGCACATACCGGCACTATCGCGGGACCAGTACTACTGTAGCACTTTTTGGCTGAAACGTTTTGAGAATGACGGGGCTCCTTAACCCGGAAAATCGTCCGAATTTCCTCCCTGTTTTGCCATACTTGATGATTTTTTGGAGACCTAGGTAGGTCATGGGGATTTTTTCATCGGGCTTCACTTTTCGTTCTTCTCAAAAAGCAGTTTTTGGGTGACTTACTAATAGTGTAGAGCTGCTCAGGTGAGGAAGGAGCTTCTGAAACTTGCTGGTGCAGCATGTGTCTCTTCTAGGAAGAGCGCCTGCAGCGGTACAGGTATCAGCATGCTGCGCGTGTTGTCGTGCCGTCTTCCTTGCGTTGCACCTCGGACTCCTTACCTTATCTCAGTAGCCCGGACTGTGCTTGGTATTAGCCGATGATGCTACACCGTAGTGTTCATTTTTTTTCGGCATTTTTCTTTTTCTTCTCTGAATCCAGAGGTTAACCAAATGTGTTTATTCAACTTAGCGGCCCCAAGAGCGTGAGCTTCAGTTTCTTAACTGAGTTGTTTCCTGTTCGAGGCCATACGGTGCTGTATCGTACGGTGGCGGTCGTGGTTGGTGGCGTGCATACCGCCATATTTGGGGAGGCGGGGGAGGGACAGGGGTGATGCCAGGGGGTAACATACGCTGATGGTCGGAGGTGTGTGTCGTGGCCCGCCATTTGCCCCTCTCGTGTGTTCTTTCGCTCCTGGGTTTTGTAGCGTTGCGGAAGGCGTTCAGCTTGCATGCAGCCTAGGTGCCGATTGCACCGCAAACAGCGGGCGTGTGTTTCGGGTCACCATTTCGAGTTCACGTTGCAGCATCATGTGTCACACGGTGTATTATTCCGCGTTGAGGTGGGGCGATGAGCCAGAAGGAACGCTCGCCCGTGAAAACAGGACCATTGTTTGGTTTGTAATAAAATATGTGTGTGCTTGCTATGGTAGGTGGTTGGGAAAGATCCGAGCAGCAGCCCGGCAACTTGTAACAACAAAAAACAACAAATAACAAATAACGTCCCCCCCCCGCGCTGCTACTGAAACGAAACGAAGGGGCGCAAACCTCTGGCTTGGTCGGCCAACCCAGCGACTACTTTATATATCTGCTCACGTTCTCAGTAAGATTCCCGACTCGTTCACGTTCAGCGTTGGTTTGCTGACCTACACGTGAGGCCTGCTCCAAGAGTGGCCAACGACTGCTGTCGTTTTCGACCGTTCACCCTGGCCCAGATCCCCGACACAAACATACCAAATTTGTATCTAGACTATACCAATGAATTCCCCCCCCCTCCCCCCTGCTTAGGGTTAGCTCCGTCTCGAAAGGGATGCGTGGTCATTGGTCAATTGACTAAGGCAAGCAACAAATGAGTACGCCCCCCCCCCGATACTGCGTTTGGAGGGGTCGTTACTGGGTTTACGGACAAACCTACCCGTTTTGAGCAGTCCGCCCATTTCGCGTCGTGTGGTTGCTCGAAACCTGGTGGCGGTACAGTAGCGGCGTACCAGATATTCAGCGCTGCTACAATAGAGGTGGACCAAATTGTTCTGAGGCTACCCGCTTGAGGAGCCCTATTCCTCACCCAAAAGCCGGCTGTGAGGGACACGAAAAATGCAATCCGATGAATAATCCCACGGCCTAGGTATACATATACTTCGAAGTAAACAATAACACATTAAAACGTATACCAGCCATTGGATTTCAACGGAATTCGTTATCAATTGAGGAAGACCACCGGTAAGAAACAATTTAGCCAAAAAAGTGCTATCATACCCCTATTTATTGTGGCACGTGTCTACATATACGCCACGAAGAAAAACCGCGATTGCCGCTATCGGCAGTGCGTGCCACAGAACCTCTGTATCAAATACCAACACCCGCAAGTAAGACCGTGCTTTGTCCGCGCGCTAGCTCCCCCTTACCCCTCTCGAGCCCCCCCCCCTTCTCCCGTTTGAGATGGCCCTTCGCCGGCGTGAGATTGGACTGGCACTTCCTCCCCCTCGGTTTTGTCGTGGACGTCCTTACATGGTGTCCACACTTTTGATGCGGGTAACACCTGGTCTCCATCTTCCTGACTGGCCGAGACGCCATCGTTGTTTGCATCAATCTCCTTTCATGGTGTGCACGGCTGTGTCGCGGCTTGATCATCTTTCTCCTGGCGGGCCGAGGCGCAGTAGCTGGTGTCGTTGCCGTTGACGTCCTTGCGTGATGTGCACACCTGTGACACGGGGGGCGCTTGGTCTTCCTCCTCCTGACCGGCCGGGACGCCATTGTCAGTTTCATCGATCTTCATATGGTGTGGTGGGCACACCTGTGACACGGACGGCGCTTCATCGTCTTCCTCCTGGCTGGACGAGACGCGATAGCCGTTGTCATTGACGTCGATCTCCTTCCTGGGTGTGCGTAACTGTGGCACGGGCGACGCTTGAATTTCCTCCTCTTGACTGTCCCGGACGCCATCGTCGTTTTGATCGGCCTCCTTGTGCGGTGTGCGCAACGGTAATAGCACGGGTGACGCCTGGTCTCCACCCTGCTGACTGGCCGAGACGCCATCATCGTTTTGATCAATCTCCTTGTTGCGTGCTGTGCATGTCTGCGACGCCGGCGACTCCTGGTCTCCGTCCTCCTGACGGGCCGAGACGCGGTTATCGTTGTCTTTATCATCGATATCCTTACGTGTCCACACCTCCCGCGACACGGGTGATGCCTGGTCTCCATCTTCCCCGACAGCCCGGACGGTATCGTCATTTTCATCAAGCTCCTTGTTACGTGGTGTGCACACCTGTGATACAAACGATGCTTGATATACTTCCCCCTCCTGGCTGGCCAAGACGTGATACACGTCGTCGCCGTCGTCGTCTATCTTCTCGCGTGGTGTGCACACCTGAGACACGAGCAACGCTTGACCTTTCTCCTCCCGAGTAGTCGAGGCACCGTCGTTGTTCTGTTCAATCGCCTTGCTGCGTGGTGTGCACACCTGTGGCGCGGACGACGCTTGATCGTTCTCCTGGCTGTCCGAGACGCCGAGGTCTACCATCGCGATGTTCAGTGGACTCCACATCTGTTTGGTCGTCGGCATTTAACGTGTTTGAAGGTTTTCACAAGAGGCGTTGTGGACACCACAGGCAACAGGGGGGCGGCGCGGTAGGGGGGTCGTTGGAAACCCAAGCAAGCGATGGGGAGGCAGTATAACTTCAAGTGATGGGCAAGTAATAGAGATATAAAGCGATTGAGAACCGTTGGATATTCAACAGATACGGCGGTAATATCCTAACAACTTGCTGGTGGATACGTATCACCATGCAAATATTGTCTGAGAGATGTGAAATATGCATCAATGACTAAATCGCAAATTTTCAAAAAAGTTATGCACTGATTCGGCACTGGTTGCTTGCCTAGTTCGGAATAAAGTTGTACTTTCATTGCGGGAGCGAGTGCGATCGACTGGAAAGCCTTCTGCTAGTGTACTTAACGTTTGCGGTTGATGCTGTTTTTATTGGTTTTCGTAGGATTTTGAGACGCCTTGTCTCCCTGCGTATTGCTTGGCTTCGCCAAGAATGCAGCAGCAGTGTGCAAACTGGGGCTGGGGTTGAGACTTGGACTAGATATGGGGCTGGGGCAGGGGCTGAGACTGAGGCTAGGGCTGGGGCGTGAGTTGGAGCCGGGGCTGAGGCTTGGGTAGGGGCTAAGATGCCGGGTTAGGGTTTGGGTCGGGAATGGGTCCTGGGGGTTGAGGTGGGGTGGGGCTGGCTGGTGCTGGCACTGAAGCTGAGACTTGGGTCGGGACTGAGGCTGAGACTTGTAGTGGGGGTCAAAGCACGAAAACACACAGCACTCACCATTCCTTCGTCGTCGGTGTTTTCTTCGGTATCTTGACTTGCCAAACTCGAGTTGCTGTCGGCCGCTTCCTCGTCCTTACTACCCCCCTCCTCCCTACCGCTCTCCCCTTCCCCGCCGCTCTCTTCCTTCCTGCCACCCCCTCTCCTGCTACTGCTCTCCTCCGGTCCTTCATTGCCGTCCCCACCCACGCCTGTCCGTCCTCGATTGCCGCCGCGGCTGTGCCCCCCGCCTTCATCGCGTTCATCCCCAACAGAACGAGCGACTCCGTCCGTGCTAACTTCTTTTTCCTCCTCCTCCTCGTCGATTTCACTGAGTGCGTCTCTATCCTTGGTAGTGTCTATCCTCTCCCCCCTTTTTCCGCCGCTGCCGCCCTTATCCCTCCCTTGCCCATCATGCCCATCATCGTCGAGGTTAGCGGGTTTATTTATCGCTTCGCAAACTTTGTCAAATGTTTCGCGGTCTCGATTATTGTACTTTATCTCCTCTCCTTTCTCACGGCCATTACCGTTGCTGTCTCCTCCTCCTCCTTCTCCGCCGGGATCTCGCTTCCCACCCTCCAACCAGGCACCACTACCCATCCCTCGCTCAGAACAGAACTCCGACCGAACTTCTTGTTTTTTTGCCGAACCTATACTCCCACGGGAAGAACCACAAAAAGGAGGCCGGAACCGTACCGGCGACTCAGAAACGAGCGGTGGAACTATTGGCGCTTTGATTATCCGCCGCACTTTTTCCAATGATTGCGCCGCACCCTTCCCGAACACACCGTCGGCCCCTGCTCGGTTAGCATGAGCGCTAACAACATCGCCATCGCCCCCGCTACCCGCGCTGTGCGTGGATGTAGATGACGAGCTTGCCGGGGAGGACACCCCCGCCGCCCCGCCCGCGCTATTTCCTCCGCTGTTTCTGCCCCCAACCTCCGCAGTCGCGCTATCTCCGAAGGTGTTATTGGCCCCAGCCTCGTTCCGTAGATGGAGAGCTTCCTGCATGGCTACCGCCGCTTCCCCTATGAACTCCGTCACGTGGGCCTGTCTGCTCGGAGACCGGTGAGCCAAGAAGTGGCAAGCGGCACAAGTGTCGAGGCGACAGTCTCGACAGCGACGAGCGGCAGAAAGGTCGCCGCACCTCGAACACCGCGAAGAATCGGGGACAGGTTCGACCCGATGTGCCTGATGCGTGCCCCCCCCCTGTCCCGCTGTCAATTCGGCGACACCCTGCTGTTGTAAGGAGGTGGTTACTGTGTCTCCACCGCCACCACCGCCGCTGCCACCACCGCCGCCGACGCTGATTCGAAGGAAGCGGTGATTGCGCCGGCTAGCGTCGCGGTGATCCCTGGCGAAGCATCCAGCGCATCTGTCCTTGCCCGCGTGGCTGCCGTCGCAGTCCAGACACCGCCTAACTACCGGCAGATTCGAACACGAGGGGCACAGACCGAAGCTTGACGTGGTTGTTACTCCAGCTACTTTTGAGGCTGGCGGTAGCGCCGAGCGAGCGTCTGCCGCCGGTCCGGAGTAACCGACAGGCTGACCCTTTTTAGTTGCACCGGAGTACCTGGCGCAGTTGTCTCCGGCATCAGATAACAACGGGTCCTCCGAATGGAGGATGTGCTTCTTGGCGGTTACCGTTAACTGTCCGATCAGTCGGCCGAACTCGACCTCGAAAGACTCGCAGGCGGAGTCACACCTTGACTGCAGAGAACCTAAAGTATGCATAGAATTTCGACCTGCCATCGCCGTTGCTGTTCCCGATTTTTCCACGCTGAGAGTTACGCCTTCATCCTCGAAAGCCGCCAGCCGTCTCCGAATTTTGTTTACCAATCGCACTACCTCCCACGCTTCGCCCCCGACCGTTGCCGGCGAGCCTTGGACCGCGACACCCCCGTCTCGCAGCCGCTTCACAAGCGCGCCGAGTGTTTTCCGCGCCCAGCCGAGGGCGTCGCGCATCTGGTGGAGGCAATCGTTGTCGGTCGCGATAGCATTGGCGTCAGCGTTAGCTTTAGCTTTAGCGTTAGCATTAGCGTTAGCCTTAGCGTTAGCGCTAGCGTTTGCGGTATGCCCCACGCCGCTTGTGTGTGCGGCATAAATTCCGCCAGAGGGTTCAACAGTATTTGGACTTTTCGACCGCGCATCGTCTTGACCGCACCCTTCGGAAGGACCAAGTCCCGCGTCTCCTCCTCCGCCGCCGCGGTTACTGTGGTTTTCGCGAGGTCGGCGTTGATTGCCGCGTTTTCGGTTGCGGTTGCGTCGGTGCTGGTGGTGATCGTGGTGACCATCTAGTCGTGTTGCAACGCGTTTTCTCGCCATCCGGCATCCTTCCGATGCCGCCGCTGCTCCTCTTGCGTCCTGCCTGCGTTGCTGATCTCTCGCCAGAGCATCCTCGTGCTCTTCGTCCGGTGCAGCGGCGGCGGCGGCGGCTCTCTTGTTAGCCTCGAGAGCCCGCTGCCATGGATGCAAAAACCTCTCCCCCGCTCTCTCCTCCCGCGCCGCGCCCGGTGCTTTTCGCGGTGATTCCTCCCCTACCCTTTCCTTGCTCGGATGATCTCCATCGCCAACTGAGCCGAGGGACCGCATCCCCCCCCTATCTACACCTTTTCCCTTCTTCCGGCGTCCCGACCGTCTTCCGCGTGTTCCAGCGTTGTGATGGGTTCCGTCCGCCCTCGCCCCCCCCCTCAAAATGGAAGGCATTATGAGCCTCGGTCCGAGAACATCTGCCGCCTCGGGCAAGTCGCGGGCGCGGGCCGGGAGGTAGCTATCGCCCCCCGCTTCCAGCATGGCCTCGATTGCGCAGATGGTTGCCCTCGACCCGCGATCGCACGAGTCACCGCTGCCTCTGCCCCCACCGCCGCCCTCACCGCCGCCATCGCCACCCCTACCATCGCTGCCGCCCCCACCGCCACCGCCGCCTTCACCACCGCCTCCACCACTACCACCACCACTACAGCTACCGCCGCCACCGCCGCCGCCACTGCGACCACTACCGCCGCCCCCACAGGACTCCACGTTAACGCTGCACCGGCGGGGAGCAACCCCAACCAAGTCACCCAAACCGTCCGCGGTTTCATCCCCAGAGGCGTTTCGATGAAACGGCCAAGCTGTCCGGCATGGCGTTCCACGCGGCAGGATTCCCCTAATATCGATGCCTTCTTCTTCGCTGGGTCGGGCGACCGGTCCCATCTCTTCCCATGGTGCGCGCCCCGTCGGATCACCGCGGCGCATCAGCGCGGGTAACCCACATGGAGCGCTTGAGCGCCTCTGGAAGCGGCTGCCCGTGTATTCTTCGGCGCCGCCCTGGCTTTTCACTCGCCTCTTAGGACCTCGTGGAGGGCACGCAAGTTCTTCGTCTTGTGCTAGTTTTTGTGGTTTTGGTTGCGATAGCCGGTGCGTAAGGATAGCCTGGCTTTGCGCCGTCGCACGCTCCATCTCGTGGCCGCTCTTGCTCTTGCTGGGGAGCACAGCGGAGGGGGGAGAGGAGGCCGGGGAGGGGGGGGGGGGGGTCGATGGGTGTCTGCTTGCTACCAGGTCTTAACGCTTTAACCTATTGTCTTCACGTTTTGAAGCCCATTGGCTCAGGTTGTACCGCATTTACTTGTGTAATGTATCTACCAGATATCGGGGGCACGCGCTACAGCAGCTCCTTGTGTGGGTCACTCAGAGAGGGGGTAATACACCATCTTACACAAGAGATACAGCATGAAGGAGAATACTACTGTCGTGGCTCGTGCTGAAGTGCTAAATTATGTACTAGGTATACAGCACGCGATTACTCTTGTTTAGGGGAAAGCTTAAGTTTTTATGTGCAACAGAGTGTGTCCTACACTAGTTTTCAGTATTAAAAACGGCTTTCTTGTGCTTCACGCAAAAATCGAGCCTGACGTTTTTATCTCCCAGTTCCGTACATTTTATCGGGTACATTGCATGTATACTAGAGTTGTCTAATTTACGACGGCGCCAAACTAATAGGGGCTCCTTTCCTTCCTGGCGTTCTCGAATCACCGTATCCTGTCAGACCACCAGAATCTCCGAAAAAAAAACGAGAACTAAACACGGACTATTGTGTGACTATTGCTTGCATCGTGTTTGACTTTCATGCCTCTCACCAATGCACGCAATTGACGACCGTTACAAATATCCACCGGCGCGAGCTCCTACATCGGGAGAGCTACTTAATTCCATACCTAAGCCGTCGTCGCCAGAGGATGCTTGCGTCGATCCCCGACCTCCCTGCCCTTTCGTGAACATCTCTTAGCATCGCCGTCACCTCTGCGTTTAGGGTCGCCGCACCGACTTCCGCAGCGGCCGCGCGCCTACCATTTGCCACCATCTTTAGCGCATCGAGTCCACCTGATCCCTGCGCTCCACCACGAGAGACATCGTCTCGCAGCTTGTCCAGCCGTCGGTAGACATCGTAGCACGTATGACACACAGCAACCTGCAGGAAGAGGAGTCGACAGCAGTGGGTATTTTATCTCCCTCGAGTAGACGGATGTAAAGATGCCATTATAGGGGGGGGTGGGGTACTTCTTGCCAACACCTTACACTCCATCACGAGTACTATTTTGTATTGCAGCTTGTTCAGTCGTCGGTACAGACCGTGGCACGGGCGATACACAGCAACCTGCATGAGGAGGAGTCGACAGCAATAATGGGCCATCTACACCCCAGAGCAGACGGTGTGAAGCCATGCGACGGTAGCGGGGATACTTTTGGGCACGAAATACCCCTGACCGACTGGTCTTCTCAACTGACAGCTACCGAACGTAATACCCGAACAAAGCCTTGTCTTCCCTGGCGAAATAATTCGGCGTTTTCCGCATCCCGCTCACCTCTTCATACATCTCCACCGGGCCCAACCCTTCTAGCCCGGCCTTCTGACCAAGACCCTCACGCCAACATTTTCGAAGGGGCTCTCCCCAATAGGCGTCTTGTCCTCGCTCGGCTTCCGCGCGGGCAAGACCAACCGATTTAAACGTCAGGGAAAACGATCCCCCTTGTTTTCCAAGGCCTGCGGGCGGTGCTGGTTGGCCAAACTCCAGCAGAGCGCTCCCTTCCTTAGGCGAGATTATGTTGGCCCAATCCAGCTCACCGGCTTTACCATCACTACCGTTTTCTGGTTCTCTTTGGGACTGCGCTGCTATTAATAGGAGTTCCGACGGTGTTCCAAACGAGCAAAAGTCTCCAGCGCATTTCTTATGCGCGTGGTGGCCAGGGCACGAAACCGCCGCGCCAGCCAATGAGCGCCCTTGCTGACGCCTGGCATCGATGGTCGCGGCCAGTGACACCTCCGAGGACGCGCCATTACCACAGTGAGGCACACTTATGGCGCCGTCTTTGGTTTGTTGTGATCTCGCGTGCCCACCCTCCATCGAAACTAAAGCATACGGAGCGGCGGTAGCGACGGTCGCAGCGGCGGCGGTGGCAGCAGTGGAAATAGTATTATCTGCCGTAGGTTTAATGCTCTCGAATTTAGGGAAACTTACGGAAGAGACCGCCGTCAACGTTGAGGGCGTTATTCCACTGCTGGGGGCGCAAGGAGTCTCACTCGCAGATTTCTTCTCCGGCGTAGCCAGTACCGTCTCCACCCGAGATCCTCCAGAGCCACCGTTCTCCTGGTGAGTCTTAACATCAGTCTCCGATGACTGCCGACATTCGTTCAAAGACGGATTTTGCCACCCCGTCCCGTTACCCCCTGGAAAGTTGTTTTCAATCGAGTGTTGCCCCCCGCCGGCGCCTGGAAATCTCCCAACCATTGCGTCGGCTGGAAAGCTCCCAGCCATAGCAGGAATCCTGTGAGGACCTGCGATTGGCGCCGCCATTATTTTCGCCTGCTGTGGCACCACCCGAACGTCGAGCGCTTGCTCCAGCCAGACCCCAGGCGCGTCGACCCCTAGAGAGGGAAGCACCGTGAATATAGCGGTCATGCTCAGGACGTGTACTCTCCGAACCTCTTGAACCCACTGCACGATACCGCGTAGCTTCGCCTCCACCTCGCGGTTCGTGGATTTTACCCTTGAGATCAGGCGGCCGTCTGGGTTTGTCATCCCTCCCCCCCCCAGTAGAGCGCTTTTCTTGCGGTCTGCTTGTTCTCGATCTTGAGGGTTTCGGATACCTTCCGCTTCTCGGAGGAGGCCGGGCGACACGACGATCCACGTTGTCATGGACGGTTGTATCGGCATCGCGAAGGAGCCGGAGCCAGCCGCACCGGCTCGGGCAGATACATGCGCGCTGTCAATTTGTTTAGCACGGTAGTCACACGTGACGCGCTGGCGGGGGGACCCACGACGAGATTCCATCGGGTCGCCGGGGAATAACGCCGTAACGGCCACAACCTTGTCTCCGCCACCGCCTCCAACAATAAGCGCAGTCCATGCATCTTCATCGAGCGGTACGTTCTCTCCCGAGGTAAGCAGTGCCGTTGCGAATATTCGCCCCGCTGAACCTCCGTCGCCGTCTGAAACTCCCCGAAGAACTCTGCCGAGAAGAGCTTGCTTGAGCGCTCCAAAAGTAGCGTTGTTGGCGGCTTTCTTCATGACCCGCCCGTCTTTGGCGGTGAAGAGCCATCGAGCGATCGTTGGGGTTGTTGTCCCTGCTGTCGCGACGCTATCACCTTCGGGCTCGTTGAATAGGGCAACATCGAGGATGTCCATCCGCGCGTGGCGTCGTACGGACCAGAGAGACTCCCATACCCACCTTGCCGCTGTTTGATACGTTCACGCGAGACGGGGGGCGGTCATAAAATATCATTTAAGCTTTACAGCAGTAACTAAAGGCGTCGACAACGAGTCGAACTTATTACTTGTAGTGGGTGGGCGAAACTGAGCGGTAACTTTCAAGCTTATATCCAAACGCCAACCGCAGTTCAAACGATAGGGGTGCGAAGTGCATCATACGCACGAATATAATATACTCCAGAGCATGCGAGCAGCACTTGTAGTTGTGTTTTTGTCTCTTTAATATGCACGTGCCTGTTCTACAGTAGTACTGGTGTGTACCTGGTATCTTGATGGCGATACCGATGCTAACGGCGAACACGGCAGACGCCAAGGTATCAACGCGACAACAACAGCATGTACCAAGAGACAAACGTTTCGGCGGTTGCGCTCGCTGGCGCTCTATCAATATCCCCATCATCAGTAGCGTTTGATGTGCAACTTGCACCGAATCGTGTACGTATATATCTTCGCTTCATGTGAAGGTGCATGTACACGACCAAGTTTTCATGTGACTTTTCAAATTCGCCGGATATCTTCGGTGTCTCTTTATCAGTGCCTTCAAAACTCAAAACTATACCCACCCTGTGAAGAGTTCAGCTCAGTGACCTCCATGCAGAGCTCCCCCCTAGTCCCAGCAGCCGGATTAACAGGATAAGCGGCCTGCGGCGACGTATAGCTATGCTGTATGATGCTAATGCTCGCAGGATATGATTAAGAAAAAAGTATAACATCAGCCGTCGACGTATAGTCAACTAACTGAGAGAACGACAATTCCAGCTGGATGATTCCGCCGCAATTTTCGGTTTCATCAAAAGGGGTTTCGATGTACTTCGGCAGCGTTTCTACCATTTCGCTGAATCTCGCATCTCTATTACTTGTGTTTGAAGTTTCTTTCTTGCTCGCACTTATCACCCAGCGACGAGCACAAGACCGCCAAGGCTTGCTCGTGGATGCACACGCGCTCTGTTGCGTTAATCTGCCAACGAATCCCGTGAACTTGAAAAGCGTCGACTGCACTGCTCCTTTGGGAAAGGAAGGAAGTTATCATGGAAAATTCCTTCATCCCGAAGGCGATTGACACGGTCAAGGATGCGATCGCTGCGGACACAAACCAAGAATATGAGATTGCCCTGGGGTTGTACAAGAAGTCCCTGGAGTACTTCATGACCGGGCTGAAGTACGAGGCAAACCCGGTAGGTTATCTCTCGCTCTGTCCGTCTGCGAACGTCGTGCTTCAGTTGTGTCTAGGTATTGTTGCGGAACTGCGAACATCTTCCTTTTGGTGCCCTAATATTCGACCTTCGTGATGGAACACGCTTTTGCCTTTTACCTACTGCAAACGTCTTTATGCACTAATTCCAAGTGTTTCGTCCGTATTTCGGGAGTGCAGTGCTAAAAGGGTTAGAACTGCAGAAATATCTCGCACTAAATTCAAGTAGTTTATCCCCAAATGTGGGCGCAGTTCTAAGAAGCGGAGCAAATATGCTACCAGGAGACTGCGGTTTGACCGCCTTGACTGACCGACGGTATATATTAAAAATAATATATTAAGGCCACAATAATGTTTGACGCGTCAGCAAGACAAGCCACCTAGCATATTTGCGCTGAGTGACGGATTGATTGCATTCTACGCGGCGGAGAGATGGAGGCCAGAGATGGATACCTCTCCGGTCTCCGGTCCACAGAACCAAGGGTATCCAATATCCAACCCTGTACCCCTCTGATACACTGTAACCGGCATACTAGGTACGCGAGATAGCATCACAGCAGTCGGGCGCCCTGAGGTTGGCATCTTATTGTGTCATGTCTGTCGAGTTCCTTGACCGCGAGGCGTGTGTGTGAGGCGCGTGTGTGACGTGTGACACGCCTTCCTCGTGTGTGTGTTTCAACTATCCACGCTACGAGTACTCGAACGACTTGACCCCCTCCTGTTGCTTTGTGAACTCTGATGAAAAGATGAAAGTCATCTAATCATTCCGCAGCAGCAGCAGCAGTGTTGAATTCAGTAGTCACTCTGTAGTGCCGATTGAGCATTCCGGTCGCCCGCTATAGGTGCCTGTGAAAGCGCTTGGCATACCAGATGGGTTTCCGCAAGAGTGGCAGCATGCCGAGTAGTGCCGGTTTCCGCTATAGTGCCTGTAATTCCGGCTAGCCCATCCCGACGCTGTAGATGGACTATCATATCAATGCTACTCTGTACGACAGGACGCCTGTTATAATAAGAAACATAAATACTGACCCAGGCTGGGTTTCTTATATTACAAAAAAATAAGAAATACACAAAACTGTGAGATCGAAATGTTTTTGGTCGAAACTCATCTTTGCAAGCTGTGTGTGATACTTCGATCGCGCGTATTTAGACCGTTGCTTATGGAAGGCCAAAGTTTACCAAAATTGTTTAATTTCCGAACTTCCCAGCCAAACTTTGCCTGGACGGTCGCCTATGGGCCCAATTTTTTGTACAAAAGTTTTGAAACTTTTCAATTTTCCGGAAAAAATCGATTTCTCGCCGGGATGTTCGGCGACATTTGCTTGAGAAATTCTTAAGCAAATGTCGGATTAGACGCGGCGAGATTTCGTGTCCTCAGCACACTTCGTTCGACGAAATCAACGACAGCGTCG